>VWPU01001246.1:24452-59937 GCA_013398955.1 Callaeas wilsoni | reverse complement strand
CGCTCGGCCCCGTCAGGCGGCGCGTGCCGGCCCCTCGGGGCGGGCGCGGCCCGGGGCTCCCGGAGAGGTGCCCGGCGGAAGGGAAGGGTAACGTTTAGTGAGCTTTTACAGAAATAAAACCCATGCGTAGATGTGCATAACTAGCAGCATCGCTGGGACTAAACGCCTCAGTCCCCTCTGTGCGTTCAGTTCTTTGTGGAAAACAATGAATTGATAGCGAAGCTCCGTCCGTGCTCTGAGAAATGGGTCCTGGTGAAGGAAACGGTTTTATAAAGCATTTCTTCCCCTTAAGGTGTAAGTACGGGGGAGAACTCCCGTCTGTGGGCTTCTCCTTTTGCACCTATTTGTCTTAATTGAGTTCGGTCATACCCATTTTTCAGGTTGATTGATGAGAAGAAATTCAGGTATGTATTTCTCCCAGACACTTTTCTCTGTTTACAAAAAATCATCGAAAAACGGGAGGTTATCCTTTTGCTCAATATGCCGATGCTTTTTCAAGTGAATGCATCACGGGGGCTCCCTCTCACTCAGCTTCCTGCGCCAGTTCTCTCTGCGTTTTGCCAGCCCATCATCCGCCTCTTCCACCGCGCCTGTAACTGCAGCTGCCTCATACAATGCTACAAAGAGAGAGCGACTGCTGTATTCATCAGCTTCAACAAGGGCTGACTCACTCCACAGCCTCCAGTACCACTTCAAACATAGTACTCATTCTCATCTACATTTAACAAGTATGCTGTAAGTAATCTTCATAATTAAAAATAAAGTATGAAAAGTATGAGAGCTTTATATGCATACATCTTTTCGTATTTATTTAAGATGCAAAGACTGAGGACCAGTGGATTTCTCTGCAAAACTCTTTCAGCACTACCTTTACCAATTGCTGTACCAGCGTTAACAGGTTTCTAACAGTGAAACTATCATTATGACCAAGGTGCAGTAATTTATTTTACCATTCTCTTCATGAGTGAACTCTGTACTTTGTAATCTTACAGACACGCTTTTTCCCCCTAATATCCACATTCTAGTAAATTATGTCAAGATAATCCTTTATCAAAACTGAAAATAACTGATGTCAAATCTTGATTCAGATGGTCAGTAGAAAATGCTAATCCTAAGCATTTTCTTTGAGTTTAGCCCATCACAGCTTCAGAAAGAATCTGAGGTGATACTAGAATCCCCAAAGTTTTGCTGAGCAGTGCTCCATTTCACACTATTGTTTTGTTGAAATTTTGTACACTGTAGTATACAAAGTCTTCATAATAAGCCATTATTTTCTGGTTTTGTCAGCAATTGTAAAATTACAGAATCACAGAGTTGGAAGGGACCTAGAAGGATCATTGAGCCCAACTCTTAAATGAATGGCCCTGTTGTGTACAGAATTATATAAACAGTGTGACAACAAATTGTAATACAGACAGCAAATAATAATATTAGACACATATCTGACCATCAGCGAGGTGGATACAAATGTTTAATCTTACATGCCCTCAGTTTACTGAAGTTATACTTTAAAACATCAGTTGTGCATAAGGTTCTGAAAGGCATTTCTTGCTATGTATAAAGCATCAAGATTCAGCAAAATTAACATCTTCATGCAGTATTCTGCATGTACGCCTCAAGTGTTCCTCATTATTCTCAAGAATTCTTCAATAATCAAATCTAGAAGCTCTAGGTCTTCCCACATTTCTCCCAAATTCATATGTTAGTTTTTGAATCATAAGAATTTCCTCATTTATTGCTACGTAATTTTGGCTCATACAATCTAGACCTTTGTGAGTTCTGTTACAAAATTCATTTGTTTCTTAATTTTCTTTATTTCTCTTCCTGTATCTACTTGTTTTGTTCTGATGCTGATGGTTTTTTAATCCCTTTTCACTAGGTCCTTGCTGTCCAGCTAGAATTGCTTTTCCAAACATTGCCAGCCTGTTCAAGATACCCATTTACAGTCAGGGTACAGTCACAATGGGTGACTAAACTGGGTTGGAGCTACACAAGTGGTATACTTATATCCCACGCTGGATTTCCAAACACACAGCAGTCTTTCATGATGCAGCAATTTGCATTGCAGTGGCTTCGTAAGTATAACTGAACTTCACAACTTGCCGGTAGAGTCATCCATGAATCACCGAAATACCATAATGCAGAATTTGAAAAGGCAGCTAATTTATTGCAACATAAGATTAAAACAAATCAAAACAAAAAAACCCCCAAACCCAGCCCAATCCCCCCTTATCTTAATCCTAACTTCTGCATTTCAGCAGGAATAAATATCAGATCTCATAACCCTTTCATTTTTGTAATGTTGTACAGGTTAGTGTTTGCAGTAGTGGGAAGACTTGTCCATCTTAAATTACAATTAACAGGAACATTACTTATTCTGAAGCCTGACAAAACAAGCCATATTAAAGTGCAGATGTTACTTTTTGTTGTTGCTTGCAGATCTCAGGTAGAAAAAGAAGAGCTCTTAATTGTTGTAGTACTTCTGATTACAAGTGCAATAATAATAATAGACCTGTGATACAATGGCTGCACTAAGGCAAGCCATTCCTAGCCTTACTTTAGACTGCATTAGAAAATTAAATAATTTGTCATTTATATGGTCATGGCTAGATGCCAAAAGGTAAAAAGCTATTATTAAATGAAATGTTAGAAAATGCTATAGCTCAAGAATTGAATGGAAACAAAATATTTCATAGGCAGTAAACAGTCTACAGAATTAAACTGATCAGCTCATCCAAAGTGTAGTCCACAGAAGCTTTCAGTTGCTATACGTTAACTAGGGTTTTTTTGACAATCTGTTAATGTTTAAATTGTCATACAATACTGACTTGTAGAAAAACATGTAACCAACAAATTATAAATAGAAACACTTTAATCATAAAACATATAATTATAGCTTTCTGTAAGTAAAAAGTTGAGATGCATTGTCTTACTCTGACTTACAATCTTAAAATCTCCTTATCTAAATGGATATACACAAACATTATTCACTACAGTAAATCCCTTTAAAAGTTGGGATTTCTTGCTTTCTTTCTTGATTTCTTTTATCTCTGTGTACATTTTTCTTTGCCCGGTGATGGACTTGTGATTACAAAGAGAATGCATGATTGCATTAAGCTACACACATCATAAACACTGGTGAATCAGAATTTAACATAGTAATAACAAACAGGTTTCCTGGAAGGGAAAAAAGAGTGCTGAAGACTAAGAACACTGCTGAAATGCATACTGCTTTCATGAAAATCTTGAGGCAGTTTTGAATTTTGGGTATGCAGATATAGATACAGCACTGCGAACTCTTAAGTAGCCAAGTGACTGTGTATTGTGTTTTACTGTCTTGTCCTGCCAGGTCACACAGGTGCTGCTCTAGTTTTCCTTTTCTAACTTTTAAATAAATGCAAATGCACTTCGTTTAAGGGTTGCCACCATTTTGAAGAAAACAAACTGTGCAAGAGGTTTGGTAGCCAAGGTCTTGTGGCAGTTATGTTTTTAAACTGACATCTGAAATGGCATTATCTGCCTTTACTGTGTCTGTGCATACTTGCAGACAAAGACTGTTGCTCTAGCTATCTAGTTTTCTTCTCTTTTGAACTAGTAGAAGAAAAATCCTGAATAGAAAACTACTGCATTACCTGAATACTGAGGACAGAAAGGGCAAAGCAACTGAGTTTTACTGCATGGATCAAAGCAAAAAACAGCAAAGAGGACTGAAAAGGAGAAAACCTCCACTCAAAAATTCTTCATTAGTGAAGGAAATTAAACACCAGCAATGTTAATGTAAGAGTGGGTTCCGGTGTCTCTGAAATCAATGGAAGTAGTGAGAAAAATATTGGAGATTTATGCATATATTCAAAGATGATTTAAAGAACCCAACAGCTGCAGAGTATTCAGATAAGCACCATAGAAGTGCAGCAAAACAGTGCAGGCAGCAGCCCAGCATTAAAGTGTAAATACACTTGCATCAGGAAGGAACAGAGAAGCAGGTCAATAATATAACATTCTAGCCAAGACTGAAGTGTAAGGTACATAACCATAGTACAGCCCTTACAAATCATAAGCACAAACTGCAGACCTCAGGCAGACACCTGGAAACAGAAGGGGGGAGATGGAATGCCTGCTGTAGGGATAGCAGTGAAATGTAAATAGCGCTGCTGAACTACAGTGACTTGGAATTATACTGGATTCATTCTTGACTAAACTCCAGATGAAGGTGACTCAAAGGACTTTTTTAAAAGCCAACAACAAAAATACACATAGAAGAGCCTACACACTGTATACTCTAGATACCAGTTAGCTACAGAGTCTAGCTGGCAATGTGTACCACAGTTACTGGTATCAAATCCGTCCTGTAACGTGTTACATTACCCAAATACTATAAAATTACTCTTTATTCTGCAGAGCTGGGCTGTGATGCTCCCAAGGGTAATCCATACCCTTGCTTCGTGAAGCTTTCTTCGCAGAGGCAGCAGTAGTGTAACTGGGAGTGCCATTACAACATCTCATAGCTAATTATTAAATTATTATCACAAAATCACAGAATGCCATGACTTGGAAGGGACCCACAAAGATCACAGAGTCCAACTCTTAGGTCTGCATGGACCATCCCCAAGAGTCATACCATGTGCCTGTTGTTATGTTTAAATCTATGCATTTACCCTTGGTGGATGAATATCTAAGCTACTGAGTGTCCTGTATCACTCAATGCTAGGTTTGAGCACATAGGACATTAACAGTAAGCTTAGAAGGTGAACTCCAAATGACCAAAGTGCCTTCTCCTTACATCTTCCCACAGGCAACATTTTACCCCCCTATAGTGCAGAAAATTAAAAGCTGCAGAGGAAAGAATAAAATATTTCACATTAAGAATATCTTATGCAAATTCCCAATTATGCTGTACACAATAGCAGAGCTGGGTAAGATGTATCTACAGTTCTTTATTTGCCGCTTTTCTTCTTCCAGCTAATGAGTTCGCTTAGTATTCAAAATCCATCTTTGCTGCCACACATTTACAAAGGTAAATCACTTGAATGGGCTGAGTTTTCTTCTATTTATCGTTGCTAGGGAACCACCTTGGTATTCAAACACATAACATGTCTTTTGACACATGTTTCAGAGGACGAGATGCAACATAGCTCTGCAATATACAGTGAAAAAATGTACTGCAGCATTCTTGGAAATATTCTCCCACAGAAGAGCACTGTTACTGTAGTACCTTAGCTTCAGATCGCTGTGGATTTCTTACTTGTTTGTCTAGACAGACTGGAATTGTAAAATTACATGCAGTAATCCGAATAATAGTCCCTAATTTTGCCCAGGATTAAAACAGAAAGAACACCAGTCTGTGAATGAAGTTTTGCTAAAATAGCATCATTCTAATTTTTTTAAAAAATACTCTTGTGTAAGGAAATGTTCTGTAAGAAGTCTTGCTATTAAATTATGTAATTAAAAAATACCCAATCCAAGTAGGGAGAAAGTGGAAGTGTGAGCCATTTCTGAATAGCCAGGTATCTGAAGGTTATTTGAATTACATCAGTCACCTGCTGGAAAGTATTAGTCATACAAATACTGCACTAAGTATTGAAAGGCAATAAGCTTCTTTAACTCTCAGAAACTATTTATTTCTTGAGATAGCAGCTTTTGGCAGGACAAAAAAGATGATGTAAAGATATTGAAGAGGTATAATTCTGTCCAGAGTCATGTCTGACTATGGGAAACAACTCCATTTGCATTTCCTGTTGATTTTGATTACTGCCAACATACCTGTGTGAGGAGGGTCATTTGAGGTTGAAGGCAGCAAATTTTGAAAAAATGCAAAAAGCATGAAAATGAAACATGAAAAGGCTGTATCTCACTGAAGTCCTGCGTGCACATATATACTTACTGATGACGGAAAATCCTACTACCTGGATTTGCTCGAATACCAGTTGATCTAACATTACAGAGCAGCACTTATTTACTTACTGATTCAAACAGGAGGTGTTCCCTGTCTTAAAGGAGCTTACATGTTGAGACAAAACAAGAAGCATAAAGCAGACAGCTAGAAAACCTAAATGAAACAATACTTAAAAGTCCCTTCAGCTGCCCTGAAGATCTTACTTTAACAAAACTTACGTGTGTATTTTATATGATGTGTATGTTTACACCAGCATTGTCACCAAGTACCTTGTTGCAGAGCTGAGATTAAAACACCAGCTCCATACTAAACTCTTTTGAGAACAATGGGAAATAGTCCTAGAACAAAGGCGGTTTCTTTTAGGGCCTGTGGAGATACTTGGAAAAAATGCAAAGTTAGTTTTAGGTTTTCAAAGCTGATGTGTAACAAATCTAAAATGACCAGCAGCACCATAGAGCAAGAAAGCAGCCAGAGTCTCTACAAACTAATTTTCAAGCTGTGCCCCCCGGCCATCTCTGCATTGAATACCCTGAGAAAATGCAATCTTATTTGCAAAGTATTGCTGTAAATTGCAGAGGGATCTCCAGCTGGTTTAGGCTTCTTTTGTTGTGCAATGCTAGACAAACAAAGCAGTTGCATATACAACATGGAGACAACACAGGCATGAAAGGAAGGGGAGACAACACAGGCATGAAAGGAAGGAGAGCTCCAGTTTTTCAAGGAAACAGAAGGAAAGTAACACTTTTCACAGCAAACTGTGTTAGCGGCTTCAACAGTGAGGTGCAAAGTATATTCCTTGACACCTGAAAAACAAAGGCTCATTATCTACTTTAGGTATTTGCCAGTATTACAAGTAATCCCTGAGAACATGTTGTTCTGATTTGGAAGTGCTTCAGTACACAGTTGTGTTCTAGATTCAAATGCGACCCATGCGCATCTGGTCACCAGATTTAAGGCCAAAATGTAGAGACAGTAAATATTTTAACTATACTTTTCTCAGTACTGGGCATGAAGAATACTTGTTTTTTTCCAGGTCCAATCTCTGAAGGTTATCTTGCTTTAACATTAAACAAATAATCCAACCATGAGGAATAATCCCAGCATAATTGTTTTCAATCAAAATTATTAAAAAATTTAGTAGTAATGAGTCAGAGGTATCCTATAATGAGAAATATATTGGACATTTCAGTAGGAGACGAGGCAGGGTAAGTCACAAGGCTGAACTCACAGCAGCTGGGACTCTTCTCAGTGTAAGAGAATTTGCAGGAAAACTACTGCCTGTCTGAGAAAACATGCAAGTAGGGCCGTTGGGCACTGTGCCCTACCAAAAGGAGACATTCATCAGCCCAGCAGTACAGACCTCACTGACTGCAGTGAGCAATCTTGCTCAAACAAAAACAAACTCAACACAAATTGTCACACAGAGATAGCCTCGTCTGATTACGTGCACTTCCTTATATCCTGGCGTTGGTAATTTAGAGCTGTGAACCTCCACGCACTGGCTCAGGTCATTCCTGTGGGTTTCTTTGCAAACAGCATAATTTCATTCTCATCTATGCTAATAGTCAGACAGGCTCCATTCATTACTGCCCCCACCTTTGAGAAAAGAAAGTGAAAAACAGGACTGCAAAATCTGGGTTAGATGAAAATTAGATTGAAACCATACCAAGATCACCACAAAACTCAAGTCTCCTCTGGCCGCTGTGCACACAACGTGAACTGATCTCATGGGATTCTGAAGCAAAGAATAATATTTGTTGGATACTGTAGGAAAAGATCCTGTTTTTAAAGGAACAGTGTAACTTCCTTGTCAAATACTGTGAGTTATAGAAGATTCCTATTGCAGGGGTGATGAAAATATTCATTAAAAATTTCAGGCCACCACTGAAAAAGGAAAGATGCTGTTATCCAAAGGTCAAGATCAAAAGAAGACTGTTCCACCAACACTCTCAAAGGTCAAAAGAAAAGAAAAAACTTAATACATAAATATTACATTCATCAAATTGTAGTAATAGTTATTCCAGAAACAGACTTGACAGAAAAGATCAAGCAGTTTTCCCAGAAGTAGTTTCTCAACTCAGCAATTTTAGCAGTTTGCAGCAGGAATGCTGTAACAGCTGGAATAAACTTAAGCACTACTTCAAGTGCTATAGTTATGAGTAAAATAATCCAAATTACTATTACAAAACACATGACTGTAAGTAACAATTTAATACACATACCAGGTTTACTCTCTGTGCAAAGTACTTTGCATGCATAAGGTTTTAACATTTAAATAACTGCCTGGCTATTGGGTGGAATTCAGTGTCATTTTTGGATTACTGGGGTAGAGAGAAAAAATTTCATGAACACACAGATTGACAGTAGACTTTTATTAACATATCTTACAATGCCAATTATTGTATTCCTAGTTTTGTAATCTTCTGATGTGTTATAAAGATTGATTTAGAGTCTACAGTAATGTACTGTACTTAAATGATCATTCATACAGGATATCACACCAGAACATTTGAGTAATACACGCACACACCACTCTAGTTTGGACCTGTTATTTTTCAAGGTTAGCTTAATAAAGTAGGATTTAAAAAGTTATGGGGGAAATAAAAATTCTTGTTTAGCAGCATGCAAGGATATTCAAGTACAATTTTTCAACCAAGTAATTTTTTGTTGTTTTTAAATCGACTGGTGACTAATTCACCAGTACTATAATAACCACTATGAAATACTCAAATGTTAAAGTTAAGGCTAATAGTTTTACTTCACATCCATATGCACAATCAGAGAACATTCTGTTTTAAATAAAACACAGTAATCAAATTCTGGACACATTATATCTTGTAAATATAGCATTGGAGCTTCAAACTACAGATCACTCAAGTTCATGAGCCCTGTAATAATGTTATGCTGGCAAAGTAAAGAATCTTTTTGCTCTTTAACCACACTTACAAAATGGCCTGATATTCTTAATGAGCAATGCAAAAATATCACAGGCAGAACTTATAATACAGTATCAAAAAAGTACTATTTTGGAAAAGACACAGCCATTTAGTCAGTGAAACAGAGTAATTCTAATCTTACAGGAAGTACTGTAATACTTTTGAAATATATATATTTATATATATTTATATGTATGTATAAAAACCAGTATCCTTTATGGTAGGGTTTTTCAAATTGCAGGTATCCAGAAAAACTCATTGTATTTTCTTACTTTTCCTTCGGTCTGTTCTTGATTGCTATACAGTCATTTTATTTCCCCTATACACTTTTCACTAGATGATGATGATTTCCACTGGGGAATTGTTTTCTTTGTATATGTGGCTTTATCATAAGATGGTTTTATTTTACACGTATAAATTTTACTTTACACGCAAGCTGTGGAAGTCAAAACTACCAGGAACTGCTCGGTAGTACTGTATGAAATAGCCAACAGATGTCCAACGCTTGTGAAAAACAATAGTAGCAATATATTACATACCAGTATTTTGACTATAATCTGTCCTATCTACTTACACTATGGGTTTTAGCCCAGTCATGCCTGTTCTCATGAATTTTTTAGTCCTCTAAGCATAAACTGTTTTGGCATTCATCCAGTGAGGCTGCACATGCACTGGTAGTTCATCTTGGCTACCTCTGTTGAATTTTCTTTTTTTTAAATTTTTCCTTTTTAGGAAACCAAGCAGAAAGAACAGTGATTACTTTAAACAAATACAATATTGAAGAACCTCCTGAACTGACAGTAAAGATACAAAATTATGTTTCATTTTTAGAATAGCCTGCACATTCCCAATACACTCATTTTGAAACATACATCTGGTTTGGAATGATAGGCAGGTTTATGGTTGTTATGCTTGTAACTGGGATCTGCTATGTTGGGCACCAAACAAATTCTCTATATAGAGCAATTTCTGTATGTTATCACTAACAATTTATTCAATTGATATGAAAAAAAAAAAAGCTCCTTCCTGGAAAAAAAAATGAAGACAGAATGTGTGTTCTGGATTACATGAAGAGCAGTAAGATACCTAATTTACAGCGATTTCACTTGCTTATGGAGAAAAAAAAAATGAAGTTCCTGAGAATGTTTAAGTTTTCAGTAATGCCTGAAATATTTCAATAGACCTCTATAAGTGAAATACTCTTTAAAATTCAACTTTCAGACCAATTATTACCATGCAGTCTCACAGTCGTTTTACAGGCCTAATTACAAATGCCTATCAAATAAAAACCTCAAGCCAACACAAAAAAGGCAAAGAAATTTTATCGAACATACTTAGCAGATGTGGTAGACATATACACCGTTTCAGCAAAAACTGCTAAAAACGCAATTCCATGCAAAGAAAAATAAAAACCAGACAGCTACCCCTGGAGCCTCTAAACAACTCCAAGTAAAATTTGTGCTTCTTAACAATAATGGGCTTTAAAAAACCACAAGAAAAATAGACTACTGAGTGCAATAAGATTGCTCACACCATTTTGAGGATTTAATTTCAATTATTGTATCATTCTTTAGTAGCAACAACAGCTCGTTTTGCACAGATTTCACATGTTGACAAAGTTCCATTTCCCTTTTATGCCCATACCCAATTCCACCCCGAGCCAAAGAGCTAAACTCCCATTCAGTTAAAGCTATTGTCAGTCAAGATGCATTCATTCATGGTAACAGCAGTTATATGGTGTGTAGATGATGATGACGATGATTTACAAGCCATTATAATGCGGCCCCCATCTTTTATTGATATGATCAAAAGTATGAGACACCCACTGCTGTTCGAGCACTTTGTATCTTTCCTTGCATATGTACAGGGGTTTACCACGCCTGTGGAGGGGAAAAAAGAGAACAAGAAGAAAATAAATGGTTAATATGCCAAGTAAATGGAAAGATGCTTCATTATATAATCAACATACAACTCTTTTTGCAGGGTAAACATGCATTTTTATTGGTGAGGTGTTTTCAGTTTTGCTTCTGGCATGGTAGCTGCTGGGACTTCCCTTCCTTACACTGGATAGCAGAATCCAGAAACCATCACTTGTTTTCTTAGTCATGTGTAGCTCGGAAGCTTTGCTCCGTCCCTACACTGGAATCCAACTGCATTGCTTGATTAAAGGCCAAACAACATTGGGAGACAAGTGTTTCCCAACACAACACTCAGAATTAACTGTCACTGGCAATGGCAACATAGTAATCTGTCTGCTGGGTTCCTGGTGTAATTCAATGATCATGATTACACCACCTTTGGGCCAAAAAATCCTCAAAAACCCAAGACAATAGAAGTCAGTCCAAGTTGCAATAAATAGGGATTTTCCATTTTTCCACACAAGGAAGGTAGAGATCTATTATTATCTGTTAGTGCATGTTACAAGACAAAGTTGATCTACACAGAGGCACCAACAATGAAACACAGCTGTAATGAAAACATTACCTAAGATCTCTGTCTTCTTCACCATGTGCATCGAGATAAACAGAACCCCAAAGGCAGAATCGATGGCCTCGTATGATGATGATTACAGATGCATTAATCAAAAGGAATATTCCTGTCCCAGCTCCACAGTTTTGAGAATGCTGTAATGTTATGGGTGTAGAAAGGCAAGAGTGCAAAGATTCTGTTAATGTCTGTCAACTTTGTAACAGAAGAGATTTTTAAAATAGTACTTTGTTTTGCTTCAAATAACATGCAGACATTATTTACTAAGAAATAGTTTGCCAAAGGATAGCCTGCCGCAAAATTCTCCATACAAACTAGAATTCAGAGTCTTGTGCTGCCATAACACCACCTGTATATAAAAACATTTCCCTACTCAAAAGGGGAGGATATTTGTTATCAGGCAAAAACTGAATTACAAAAAATACGCAAAAATATTCTGTACAATATTTTGAATTTGTTGTTGTATAACAAACTGTATAGGATTACCAAATATTTTCCATAGATGGCTAAACCAGGAGAAAGTATTTAGAAAAACTTACTGTTACCTCTTCTACAACAGTCTGTATTGTTAAACATTTGCTCTCTCTATCCATGCCCACAGATTTACTCTGTGGCTCTACAAATCTAGTAAAAAATTTTTTTAGTAATTCTTGCTTTGTTCAATATGTTATTCATCTCTATGACTAGCACAATCTATATTCATCAATTCATTTTAGCAATTAAAAAATGCACCCTTCCTATATGGTTTGATTACAATTAGAAGCTATAAGCCCATCAACCACAACAAAAATTAATTAATTATATGGATTGTTAATTCCTTTTTTTACAACATTGTTTTCATGAAGCTTGACACCTTAAAGGTAACTATAAATTCTATTGTAAATTTTGCCCACCCCTTTTTCCTCCAGCATATTAGCATTATGAGAGAGAAAGGCGAGTTCAAACAATTTCAAGACAGTCCAAAATCTCTCTGAAATTTTATGCCCCATTTGTAAATGTGTGTCTAACAAATTCCTCTTGCTGTTTTATGAAGTCCATATAGTTCCAGTCTTCCTGTTCAATGGAAGTAAAGAGAACACCTGAGAACACCTATCAAAGCAAACCTTTATCATAGTCTGAAAAACACTAATAGATGTCATCCAACTCAGGCTCCTGAAAGAACTTATAGATATGCTGACTAGAAAACTTTGCTGCTGAAAAAGTCAAAGACCTTAAATCAGCACTTATGTAGTTACAGTCTGTAGATATCTAGCTGGTGGTTGGGTATCAGAATATACTCACATCAACCACACACTGATTTTCTAGGTACTTGGAAATAAAGGAAACAAAACACAGGAAAATTAAAATAATATACTAACAACCAGAATGTAAACAAATTTCAACTGGCTACGAATCAAAACCACGTGTCAACATTACACACAGTGGCTTTGTAAGACTTTCACAAAAAGGTGACATAGGTTGCTGTGCAAGTAAATTGCCCTCCAGAATCCAGTCTAGGTCTATCCCTCAGAAATAAGCACTAAACTTTATCACTGAGGGTTAGACTAGATGACCCTCCAAGGGTCCCTTCCAACCCAAACTATTCTATGATTATATAAACACATTTTGAAAAGAAAACCATCAAAACTGAGCAATGGAGTTAACTATCAATGAGTGTGAGAATCAATTACAGAATTTGAATTAACTCTCTTACCAGTACACATTCACAGTAGCTCTGTTGTTTACAGCATAGTCCTTTCAAGCATACAAAAGTACCACAAACTAAGCAAACAGCAGGATCCTTAGGAACCTTGGTACAAACAGAACAAGTTTTTCTGTGATAATACTGAAAAATGGTATTGTAATTCTCAGGCAACTGAAGGAGGCGTGGCAAGTCCCACTTAGGTTCCTGGATGAGCAAAGCCTACAAATAAGGTAAGAAGATATATCAGTTCTGTGCATTTGTTTAAGCATTTGTATTTTCGAAAAAAAGAGAATACCAAATAAAAGAAACATGCAGTTTAAAAATCTCTCATTTCTTTTGCATTTCACAAATTTAGAAGTCAAACGTCACCTTATTATAGTCACCTGCTCCTGGCTGATCACCCTCCCCAACTGCAGTCACATTTCATCTTTTTTAACAGGTACATAATGGCCACTAGCCTTTTCCCAAGGATGTTTTCTAAATGTGACATATTTTAAGTGCAAAAACCTTCACAGCTAAACCAAGAGGATTAAGAGTGAAAAGGAAAGACTCACTCCCTGCACTAAGTCTGCCTGGCAATGTCAATGTGCTACTCCCAAATACTGGCACTGACTATGAAAGCTGTCTCCCAGCTAAAATCTAGACTCAAACTTTCAAAAACAGAACTGAAGTTAGGCTCTGTAAATGATATTTGAAGACATCTGCCTGCTTTTCAAAACTGTATAGGACACAAGCCATTAAGAAGTTACCAGAACTCACAATTTTTTGATAAGACAGGCACCACCTGTCTTAAATACTGCTCTGAAAAGCCTAACTCTTCTCACTTGCTCTTAAAAACACTGTCCAATTTTATGTTGGGGTTTTTCTGGTTGGTTAGTTGTTGTGGAGGGTTTTTTAAATGGAAGTATGTTTTCCTTCCACATAGTAATTTTTTTCTGTGTTTATAACTGATGGGCATAGTGGTCAGATGGGATTTTTTTTGCAAGGTCCAAAATTTTTTTAAGAGTGCTTGACCTTGAAACCTGAATTGCAAAAAAGATAAAAAAAGAAAGAAATACTGCATTTGTACCCGGTTACCTTCCAATCATGGGAAGAATGCTATCAATTTCCCTGCAATCTGTAATGTCTATCAGATTAGCAGCAACTGTATTTTGAGATTAATCTGGGTATTCAAATTTTCACAGGAACAATCATGTTGCAGAGTGAGGAATGCATCCGGCTTTCCCCTGACACCACAGATTTAGGAGAGGGTGACTTCAATTGTTGAGATGCAGCTTTGTCATAAAAACAGTGCACTCATGTTGACACATTTCCATTTCACAACTGATTATTTCAGTTGCACTAACTCAAGTCTTGGTATTATTTCTTTAACCTTCAGAGAAAATGTATCCTCTTTCATCAGTAACTATTAAACAGCTCTTAACCTTTTCATCTTTTTCAGTATTGCAACTGAAGATGCTCAAAGTATTGGTAATGTAAAACAGGCAAGAAAAAGTTCTGATATGTATTTTCTTAAAGTTTCAATTACCTGCCCTTTATTGCCTACAGGTGCAGAAGACATGCGCACACTTAGTATCATCTAAGGATAATGTTTCTATATTCTGTCCCCAGCAATCATAAAAACTACAAAGGTCTTCTTATTCCTGTTTTTAGCCAATTCAACCCACATCCACTTACTAATATTTCCCATTACAATTTCTCTCTCACTTACAAGTTATATTCTCAGATCCTTATCCAAAACAAGAGTATATGTGCATAATGAATCATGCAATAAATAGCTGCTTACATATCATGACTATTTTGGAAAAAATAATTTTGCTACATACCTTTACTTGATCTGGATGTCTATTTGCAAATGAAGCCAGTTCTGAGCACCACTGTGATATCATGTCAAATGCTGGCACTGGCCAATCAAGACAAGAGGCACTGGTGAACTGATGAGCTGACTGAAAAGCTGGTAATAGACCCAGGCAGCTTGCAAGAACGGTGAATTCTTCATCTTCCTTTTTAGGCATGAAATCAGAGAGGTTTAGGTTAATACCACGACTCCTAATTTTTAAATAGTTTATTAAAAATGTATCTATTTAAATAAAAAAGTATTCTAATACTGAGATGCTAATAGTCATGCTTAGAGACACAGGAAGGTTCAATTTTACCAGATATCTCCAAACTGGACTTTTGAAACAAAAAAAAATTGTCAGAAAAAAATCATGAAACTAACCAAATAAACAAATTAAAAACTGCAACCCAAACCAAACCCCCCAAAACAAAACACAACCCCCCCCACAAAACCACAAATCCAAAAAACAGAAACAAAACAAGAAAGCCCCAAACACCCCATTTTTTTTTTCTGTTTAGCACCCCAAACTAGCTAATAGCTGTTTTACAAAGGAGATGACGTTGAGGCAAGGAAAACAGGGAGCTGACCTGCAGTAAACTCTACTTAAATTAGTCATGGAACTTAAACATAATTGTCTGCTGATGCAATGTCTCTGACAATGAAGTATTAAGAGGCATTAAGAAAATCAGTACTGAATTTCATTCTGTGTGGAATTACACCATCTCTGCAAATGCTGGACAAGTTTTAAAAGTATGTTGGTATTTTATGAGACAAGCACCTCTGACCTAATTAAAATAAGCATGAATTTGCTGAAGTTTAAGTATTTAATACCATTTATTTGAAAACTGCAGTGCTATAAAATATGATTTTTAAAAAAACCCCTTAGGATAGAAAATACATACTGTGAAAAAGACACCCTAAAGTTCTAATTTTTATCTCTAGCTTTTATATGGAAACATTTGAGTGTGCCCCTCTCATTCTGTACCTGACAACTAGGCAAATCCCCTCCAAAGAGATGGTGTTGAAGAAGGCTTGTGATCCTGAGGAAAGGCAGACAGAACTGCTGCAGATAGCACTCTACAGAATCCGGATTTACCTAGACGGGAGGAAGCAATTACTCAATTCTGCCCCAGGTAAATTATCCCCTAGGTATGAAACTTCAGTATGAACCAAGTATTTATTTAAGCATATTATCTAAACGATTGCATCGAACATAAATTCCAAAGACCAGCATTTCACTAATAATCTGAAATATTTCTATAGGTTTTCTTCCCCCTCAACAAATGGGTTTTCTCCTTAAATACTCACTTTTTCAAGTTTCTGACAGGTCTTTTGTACATATGATCAAAACCCATATATATGATTAAAACCCGTAATTATAAGAAGTATTTGTCAATAACTTTCTCAACATGGCACTGACCACATCTGATATTATTAAAAGAAAGATTTGCAGAGGCAAACTGTCCCAAAGGGATATGCTTTGATCTAGAAAATAAAGAGTTGTACTGCAAGTCTTTAGCAAGATCAGAGAAAAATCATTATAACAACGAGGCAAAAATCTTCAAGGGGACATGCTGGATAAATTTTCCAGAAATTTGCCAATACCACGGCTAATTCTTCAGTCTCTCCTTCTTCATATAGCTTCCCTTTTGACAGTTCACTAATCACATGACCCAGCAATACTTCCCAAGATTTTTCTCCACTGGATGTATTCTGCAAATGAGAAGAAAAGAAATCCAAAAAGCACTGGTCATGAAAAGGAGAAAATGTTTCTGTAATAGCAACAGCAATGAAGTATATTTCCTTTTGATCAACACATGAATTTTGACCTACAAAGATACTCAATGCTTTAAGAAAAATTAAAAACAAATATGTAATTTTACAGAAAGGGACTGCATTTAACTCAGGAATGAAATGTGAATTGCTACTTGAATTACATATGCTCTAAACTGTTTCATGAAAGCATTTTATAATGCTTGCATTTCACGTGTTTTCTCTGTGAGTATATAAATACTTACTTTAAAACTAGAAAGAATCACTTCATGGATACATCTTGTTTTAACAGAATTTGAATTCTAATACAAGTTGGTTTTTTTTTAAAGTAATTTTCTACAACATACCAACCAGAATGAATGACAAAATACTTGCT
Source organism: Callaeas wilsoni (assembly GCA_013398955.1). Lineage (NCBI taxonomy): Eukaryota > Metazoa > Chordata > Aves > Passeriformes > Callaeidae > Callaeas > Callaeas wilsoni. The sequence goes on along the minus strand of VWPU01001246.1, from coordinate 42,948 downwards.
ATGTATTTTAAGTTAAAATGAATCTATCAGAAAGTACGAAGTTGCATTTGGAATGAACAATGTCCACTACAGATGGAAAATATATTTAGTGTAAAGAATAAATAGCCACTTAACTTTGTGCCATAGCAATTACATTTAAAGGCAACACTTACAGAAAGCCTTAAGAAACAGAAAGCAGTATTCTCATAAATATTTTCTTCTAAGTCAGAATAAATTCTACCCTGGAAAAAGATGACTGGATATGAATTTTGAGCTCTGTTAGTATATTAACAGCACAACAAACAACAAGGGAGTGGAACATTACTGTGACACCTTAAAGAAACCAAATACTTCAATACATCATGATGTACATAATTCATCAATTGGTTTCTTCAGTGCATTTTGACATCAACTTTCATTCTCCATTTTAGATGTGGTCTTCACCTTTCATATTGGGACTGCACACTTGCTGTTTATGCTTATAGTTAAAGAACCAGATGGCAATACGCTCTTAATTCAGCAGCTAAGACAAAACTTTCTATGTTATTCCCCAAAGTTTACTCCACAGGCATTTACAGTGTGCTTCCTATGACACCGTAACACACCTTGCAAAGATAATGAGAGTGAATTTGGGTTTCAAAAGTACAATATCCACCTCTCAGCCATGCTGAGAAACTAAACTCTTCATGTTGTTTGATCATTTGTCATAAATACAGAGCAAAGTCTTCAGCCTATGTTTAACATCTGGAATACCAAACTGAAATAGATTCACTTGGCATTACCCACAGACAAAAGTTAAGTGAGGTGTGATCTGTGTAGTCATCCCAGGATTAAAATGTCACTCTTACCAGCAGAGAAGAAAAAGCCAACCTGAACCATATGTTTTTAACCACTGGGGCTTAAAGAAACTTTAAAGAAAGAACTCGGATTTCTAAATTAAAAACCAGTTTCGCTCGTGACATGGATGAGAATGAGGGATAGGCTCAAGAAGAGAAGGGCAGCCAAAGGGCTGGGAGAGAGGAACAGGGAGCTATGTGATTACCACTGGCTGGTCCTGAGTGCTTTAAACTGCAAAATTATGTATCGCTTGAGAATCACTTAAGTAAATGATGAAAAAAGCCCGATCACTAGCAACAACCTCACGTAAATGTCTTTGTATTTCTAAGAAAATGACAATATATCGAAAGAAGGTGTGGATAGGGATCTAACAGAATGAAGTACTGTCCAGTGATCACAGTGTAAAAAAAATTCTCATAGTAGCAGGCCAGCAGATAATTCGTCCTTAAGACCTTGGAATTCTGACTGACCAGTATGACAAATTTAAGTTACACGTGAAAAGGCAGCTCATGCTTCTCAGTCTTCATTTCACTTTACATCTAAGGCCCAGCTGCTGTATAAAGGTGTAATAGCCATTTCTTCTCCTGGTCCCAACACTTCTATCCTTTCCTTTCATCTGACATTGGCATTCTTCTGACCTTCTGGGAAAACCAATCTGTGGAGCAGAAAGTTAACTGAAGGATTAAATGAATGCTGGTGCTAGTGCAGGGAATTTTGTCTTTGGTGGCAACTGGCATTCAATCAGCTGAACGGAAATAGAAAGATGCATTGTCACTTTACTTGTAAATACTACCGAAAGGCAAGGAAACAATAGTGACAAATGTCCTTCTCTCTCTCTCCATCACATGAGCACTCAAGACCACATAGTGAGAGAAATTTATATAGCTAGCCACAAATAGCACAAGCAAGTTGGAAAAGTCAAGAGGGTTTTTCTCTCCAATAAGGTTGCTTGCTTTTCCTCTAAAGAAATGCACCAGATCAATGCCCATGGTTTATATAGGAAGGCTGCGATTTCACCGGAAGGAAAGCTGCATTTACTGATTACAATCACTGCAACAAAGTAGAGACTGAAACTATAAAGATACAGACACAAATCTGAAACTCAGTTGTGGAATTAGGTATTAATTGAAACTTTTAAGACTCATCATGTACAAAAACCTGCAGAAATTACACACACAGGAAAAAAATACTGGATTTCTGTGAAGCAGAAGCAAATTATTACATGCAAAGCACAAGTATCTGTTACATTCCTACCAGAAATACTTCAGCATAATTTCATAAATGTTTTAATAAACTAACCAACCTTTTTGAGAGCTCCTGACTCTTTCCATGCCATCCTATCTTCAGCACTGCATTTAACAGAAAGTGCTGCCAAGGCTTGAGTATACAATAAAGTGAACAGCACTTTTATAATGCAGGTGAAATGTTCTGTAAAACAAAGAAAGTAATTTTAAACACTTGACATTTTTAGCAAATACAGCTAGAGTCTCTAGTTATGGAAATGATGATTCTGAAATGAAAAGTAAGTGTTGTACAAAAAGAACAGCCCCTCAAAACTTATAAAACAACATATATTTACTGGCTTTCAGAAATGGTAGCCATAGTGAACAGAACAAGTACAGGGCAAGTAATTTTCCACTGCTCCTTATGTTCATCTTAATCCTCATCAGCAGTGACTTCTTCCTAGTGACCTGGTGATAATACAAAATCATATTTTGTCCAAAGGTTACATCAAGTTAAGCTACTGATTACTGTAGACGTAAGCAAATCCATATACTACTGTCTCTTCTGGCTCCCATCAGAGGTAAGTGACATTCATACAATTACTGGAAGAATTAAATTAAAAAAAAAATCACCACAAGGACATCTAGTATTTCAGTTTCTAACACTTCACTTCCAGATATGGATCCAGCCATAAAATAATTGCTGCAAAACACTCTTGAGTGGGTACCTATTTACTGGACCTCACGTGCATACAGAAGGAAGACAAAAGGCAGACTGGCATTTACTGTATTTTCAAAGATCTTTATGATTTTTTTTAATATTTAAAGGACTATTATTTCCTACAGCTAGGCTGCAGGAGAAAGGTTTTGAAACTTTTTTAGGGAAGCTAACAACTGAAGCAAAATAAGACTTCCTAAAATGGAAACAAGAAAAAAAGAAAGACCATTCTCTGAAATGAAGATACTGAAGCAGTCCTTTTTTATCTTTTTACTTTAGGTTCTATTTCCAGTCCCAAATTATTTAGTTTGTTTTTAAATCTAGGCAGATCAAAGAAGTTTCTATCATCACTTACACCACTCCTTAAGCATAAACATAACTAATATATATCTAAAAAAATGTAGACAAAAATGAGGGGTTTAAGAAGTCCTCTCAGGCTTTGAAGTCAAGCAAAACAATTTTATTTACATAAGCACCTCACAAAAACTGGGTTAAATTAATTCTTTCTTCCCAAAGGATTTAAACAAGCTTTACATGTGAAAATGAGGAGGCCAGGAAAATGAAACACCTTGCTTCTCCTTTCCTGCATCTAATATCAAAACCCACTACTGGATTTTAAAATATACACAGCTAAGACTTGACTACATAATTAAATTTGTGAAATAACAATTGTTTGTTTATGTAACAAATGTTTACAAATCAATGCAGACATGGATTTTGAAATTTTTTAATGTCACTGAGTATAAGATTATGTGAGTATAAACTATCACAATTTAAGCAATCTAAAAGATCATTTGTTATTACATAATTAAAAATTGACTTTTCTGTATTATCTTCCTATGGAGCTTGTGTTAAACATGACAACAAATGGTCCTATACTTCATGCCCCCCATTCTAGAGCAGGCAGAATTATAACGATACTTCCTCTTCACATTTCCCCAGGAGGAGGATTCACCAGATCCCTCTAGATCTTGAGGCTGTAATTTTTATCTCTGCTGAAACCTCCATTTTCTCAGCAATCCTGAGGAATAACAGTAGGCAAGCTCTCAGGAAATTTTCTGGGGCTGAAATCTACAAGATGAAACCGCACACATTCAGAGAACTGTAAAAATTCCCTCTTTGGCTCGAGCTAAGAGCTTATAATTGTAGCTAGAATTGAACTCAGGTAGTGAGTTCTAACCCCTCCATAGCAGATACAAGAACACAAACCAATTTCACCCTGAAAGCATGAAGGAAACCCACTGCATGTAGAGCAGCAAAGCCAGACTGCTGCCAACAGGCACCCACCTGCTGCAGCCTGCTCCGTCTTGTAGCTCTGCTCAGGTGATTGCAGTGCTCAGTACTGGGTGTCTTTGCACATTTTAAAAAATCTGGTTTTTGCTAAATACAATTACTCTTTGTCTCCATTACCCCCCTTAACACTAATTGTTCAATTCACCAGAAATATGTCTAGCCCATATTATGTTTTTACAACTAAATGAATGCTCTTGTATTTACTTGCATGTATGTGACTCACAAATTACTATGAATTACATTTTTGGTGAATCCAGAATTGGACAAAAAACTGCACACTCCCACATCTGGGTCACCCTCAAGAAGTCCTGAATTCTGCACAAACTTCATCTTTTTTTTTCCCCTTAGGAAAATATCTCAGAAGCAGCTCAGAGGCAGCATGTCGTGTAATGAGCACCAAGGCTTTTTTATAGTCAAAGAAACATCCCATGAGAGAGATAGTAAAACATCAGTCACTGCATCAATTATCACTTCATTACTATGTTATCTCTTAAAATGCCAAATATTTGCCAGCTGTAGGTACCTGTAACGCTGGAGCTGTTACATTCTGGTCTACTGAGAAGAGCAACTTGGACTTTCTGCAGTGTGCTTGTGGGGGCTGTGTGCTGTTTTCCTGCTGCCCCTCGGGGCAGGCTGTGCTTTTGCTACATCATCTTTTCAATTTAATAATTCTAAAGCTTGCAAGTATGTCCATATGTGAAGTAAACCACTGAGCAAAGTTCTGCACTAAATGCATTTAGGACTCCTGTCCTTAGTCTGAAAGTCTGCAAGTATTATTACTACGGCTAGGCCAATCTAACCAAAACAGGCTAATCCAGAACTTTTGTACTTATTTTTTAATAATATTAAGAAATGCTCTTACGTTCCTATTTTTAAAACTTTTTGGAATCAAATCATTTCAAAGCATCTCATCCCATTATACGCATTAACCAACACTCTTAAAAATTAGGTTTAAATAGATAACACTTCTAGAACTCTAATTCTAACATTAGTGCAAGAAATGTGCAGATAAATAAGCATATTACCAACAATATACATCTTTTAATTTCAATATCAAATTAGGTTATATACCCTGGCACACAATGATGACAGAAGGAATCCACTAAGAGAACCAGAAGCAAAATTAAAGACATAGGACCTTTTTTACTAAATTTAGAAGGAGATCTTTGTACAAATAAGCTTTGAAAAATATTCTTCTTGATCTAAAGCTTGAACGCTTCTTTGAAAAAACAACTTCAGAACAAAGGGAGACAGTATTGAACTTCAGATAATCCTTTAAAGGTATATTAAAGTTCCAAGATACAGATAAATATTTGAGCTTCCACATTGAAACTGGATACTATCCAAGCCGATTGCATCCATACTATATTTAGTCAAGATCCTTATCTAATCATTAAGGAAAAGTGTTAATGTTCGCCTGAAAGCTGCTTGCTGCACTTTTCTCACATGTCAGTGAAACTTTATAGGAAAAGAATCTGTCAGCATATCCAGGTCAGACTCCTCAGCAGCTGGGCCTAACCGGTATTACAGGAAAAGGTGCTGAATTTAGGTTTTACACACCAGAGAAGAAAACCCTTCCCAGAGTCGATAGAGGCTGGGCTGAACTCCCAAAAGGAGCTTTCAAGTTGGACCACATCCAGCACAGCTCCCTGGCAGCTGTCCCCAGCAGCGCTGCAGCCATGGGACAGAGCTGCCGGCGGGCGCTGCCCGGCGCTCCCGGCTCACCGCCGGTCACACACCCTGCTCCCTAGGCACTCCCGAGCACAACGCTGCTCCTACACGCAGCGCAATGCACAAACCCAAACCATGAGGAGCTGCGCTGCGCTTCTAGAAATCTGGACACGGAGTCCCAAGTCAGGTGGTGGGAAAATAAAGCTTTTTACAGTTGATGGTAACAAGAAAGAATGTCCAATTTCAATTAAATGACTCCAACATCCAAAAACTGTATTGCAAAAAGGACTGGTGAGGGGGTATTGAATTCAATTTACAAAGACAGATTTAGGTTTTGATAACCACCCAGCCACTCTATCCATTTCTGTACACATATCATCATTTGCTATTTCTGTAAGAAAGGAGCTGGAAGCAAAATCTTTGTTTTGTATGGAGTCTCAATTCACAACACCATGAACACAACATCCTCTGCACAGCAACTGCCACAGAATTGAAGCAGAAACTCCTGCGTGGATTATTTCGCATTTAGTCCTGTACAATTTCAAACATTTCAAACAAAATGCTAAACATCTGAAGCCTATAAAACCTCTGCCCATGTCCTAGTGTGAAACTCAGAAGAAAAAAGAAGTTTCACAAATGGTTTTAGTACCTTAAACACAATGTTTATTTTGCTTGCTACACTACACAGAGGTACACACATCAGCCTCATTCCCTTCTCTGTAAATTGGTTAATGCTTGTAAATGCTCTGACCTCCACCACAAAGTTTTTTCTGTAGCAATCTTCTTTCTTTCTGATAGGTTCAGATCAATTTTCTCCTCTGAATGAAGAGGCTGAACAGTAATGACATTTTTACTGCTTTAATCTATGCCAGATTGAAAAAGATACCAACACCCATCCAACAGTTAATAGGGTAGTTAATGCAATTCCCAGTCTGAATTTAAAATTAACAGTTAATAGGGAAGTTAATACAATTCCCATCTGAAGGGCAAGATATGCGATTCTGAGTCCTCCTTACAGAGCACTCTCTATTTTTAAAAAAACATGGTATAAACAAAAAGGATTTTAAGTACAAACTTGAAAAAAGATGTCATATTGGATGAAGGACACAATGCAATTTACTTAAGTCTATTGTTAAAGGAATATACTGGAAATATCTGTCAACACACACAGGCATCGACCTCCTGTGTGTATCCCAGTGTGCAGCCAACTCCACAGCTCCCGCACCCCATGACAATGGCAAAGCAGCACAGACAATTCAGGCAGCAGTAGGGTCAAACAGAGATTTTGTTCACCCCTATCACTGACCTTGTGCTTACCATGAGATATTTCACAAGCCATTTTACCTTAGTAATAACTCAGCCCTCTACAAAGAATTAATAATACTGTATTCGACTCTGTGACCTACACACTCATTGTAAAAGTTCTTAACAAATTTGTTATGACTTATTTTTGTGAACGCCATTCTACACCTCCAAACAAAGAATTATGAAAGACTTTCTTTTCATTCTGCCTAACCATTTTGATGAAACAAAAATTAGGAAGATAAATGGCAATTTATTTCCAATTTAATGCTTCACAGATTTGAAGTAGATACATTTATTTTCTTCCTGCCACTTGCCATTTCCCTCTCAACTGCAACATACAATAAACCTAAGAGCAAAGACAAAACATGCTGCTGATATGAGGCATTTCACAGAATGCCTTACTATTAATTGATTGTTGTCTTTTCTAGGATAAAATATACTTTCTTAAATGGTGATATTCAATGCTTGGATATTGACTACAAAGACACCATTGGTTTGTACTTCATCTTCAACACTTCCTTCCCTGAATTTCAGACGGTAGCCTCATTAAACTTTTATTTACTGTTTTTATACTAGTTTGATTGAGTCTTCCCAATAGAGTTAATTTAAGCTAAACTGTAGTTTAAAAAAAAAGGACATTTTTGACAATAGTCTTCCAATGCAAAAATATTTTATTCTTTTAGTATTTTTATATTCTAATAATCTTTTGGATATACTTAATCCATAAGCATGTACTTAAGAATTGCACTTGATGATCTTAAAGGTGTTTTCCTACCTAAAGGATTCTATGATTTTAAATATGTTGAATTGAAAAAAAAACCCCACAATGTTAACAGATACACATAGAGTCACTTTAGCTGAATTCAAACATTCTATACTGAACACCTCTTATGGGGAAACAGTTTCTACTAAGGTGTATACATCAAAAGCAGAACAGTTCCTGAATTTACCTATTCAAAAACTACCAAAATTCAGCAGATATCAAAACTGCCACAAGGACCCCATGGGAGATATTCTCTTCATTGTCAGTGAAACAGTAAAGTGACACTTGCTTTGTTTGTCCTCATTTTCAAATAAAGGTACAATTACAAATAATCAAGCCAGAGACCAGAGGGTCTGAACTCCTGTTCTGGAACATACATTACCTATTAGCAAAAGGAACCAGGTTCAGCTGTTCCTTTTACACAGAAAAAGAAATTTAGGTTTTTAAGACAGTTTTGACTTTAGTAATGCAAGATTTCATTTTTTAATATCTATTTAATATTTATTCATAATTATACTATATACTGTCTCTATTGAAGGTGCTGCATTACAGCAATTATTATCTTCATATATGAACTCTTACATAAGACTGCTGCAATTTAAACTCTGAAATTCAAATTAAATTACAATCTTTCAAATTTTCCACCCTTAGGCACTCAGTTCAACTTGAAGTATTGAGCTGTCCCTCTAAGCAAAAGATGAAGGTCAAACAAAGGACACTTTTCTTTCAGTAGAAATACTTAATAGTTTCTGCTCAGCTCTTGTATCTTTAATGAATAGCTGACTGATAAGGTAAAAAGACAGGGAACACAGATAAACCTGTCAACCCAGAACAAAAATTTCTGTTCAATGCCACCTTTTGTAGATAAGGCAGAAACATTATTTTAGAATACGCAGTAGATCGGCTATGATTTACCATCCTGTGAACCATCATGAAAGCAGCCTCATCTACACAATCATTTAAATATACATATTTTTGTAACATACCTCTGTGCAATGGTTGAGGCATGGTTAAAATCTGGATAAGCAAAAGGGATGAGACATCTCTGTAAAGCACAGGTACTTCTGGCAGTTCTTCACTTACCAGCCTGGAAATAAAACCAAAAGAAAATCACTTCTGATACTATAAACTCATTTTTATATTTTATTCTGTATTTATTTTAAATAGTATTGCATTTGATATCAAGCTTACAGAAGCCTAATACCTGACAATTTGTTAACTGATTTCAACTTAAAAATGTAATGTTACTCATGTAATATCTCATGAGGAAATTACAATTTGTGTACCTGATTCTGTTGAAATGTTTTAAAACATTCAAAACTGCCTGAACTCATTATGTCTACGTAGAGAGTCAAGAAATATTCAAACAGCTGAACTGGTTTCCAAAGCATGGCATTTCACAAGTATACCTATAACCAGGCTGTAACAATAACAAATCCTCGATACACATTTAATGTTACAGGGAATGCTCGTATTGGAAAACAGAGACCTTAGAAAATGCTTTCCTTCATGCAAAGAAATGAAGGCTCAAGCAGACATGACAGGTGGGATTATGCAATCTTACACACAGTCTTTATTAAACACCCTGGATGTCCAGAAGCACAGCAAACAAGCACAGAGATAGTGCAAACTCTTCAACTATCCAGATTTACTGACATAACATCGTCTCGTTTTCCTATACCAAAAAAAAGAAAATGCTTGCAGATAGGAGGTAGTTTCTAGCTTTGTGTAGCAATATTCAACAAAATTCCAACCAACAGTATTCTTCAGGTTTAACAGCTGAGTCAAAGGGCAAAAAAATCAAATGGTGAAAAATCATTCTTCCCTCTTTTAACTGATGGGGCATGATGGAGGTGTCAAGCAGGAGCAGCTTGAGATAAAGCATGGACACATCCTCCCCGTGAGCCTTCCCCTTCTGCAACACATGCAGGTGCAGAGAGCTCAGTGGGCTCCTACTGCCCTCGGCAAGCAGTGCTGGTGCTGCTGCTCTGTGCTGCAGGAGCCACACTGCGGAGTCCTGGTCTCACGGACCCTGAATCTCCCATGCAACACAGAGTCCTCTACCAATGGCCACCAGTGCTGCAGAGGAACAAACTGAGCTCTTGCAGACCATGGACTGCAAACGGTTGCCTATATGTGGTGGGATGCGGATGCACACATGGGAGCTTTCGTGTCCTCTAACAGCTTTGGGGATTCAACCAGTTTATCATCTCTGAGGCCCGTAAGTATGATACTGCTTTTGGAAGAAGACTACATAGTTACTGATTTCTTGAAAACTCAGTGTGCTGGTCTGGACACAAATTTAGGAGGAAACAAGACAGGAAACAAGACAGGAAGGAAACATCACCCCAAGACACTCAGGCATCTCTCTACAGAAGGCACTGCCAGGAGTTATCTGTGATATGAATTTTAACACACAGAAGCAGTCATACAAGAGGAGGATTAAAAGAACACTTATGGTCACATGGTTGACTGGTCTTGTAAAATGAAGTGAGAGAAAACGTGGTCTAACTGGTCCTTTTGAATTAATGAACCCAGACAGCTACAGAATAAACACCATCTATAACCCTTTTGCTATAATCAATCACTTAATAAAGTTATTGTTTCAAGGTACTGTAACATACATCAATATACATAAACATATATATATATATGTGTGAGCCTCCTGAACAAAACCCAAATATTTTTAAAAACTGTATATTGAATTCTAAAGAAGACAAAGGGGGCAAACATTTGTATCACACTATCAAGCTTCATTTTCAAAATTACACAGGCCTGAAGATACTCATCTCACTATGTCTCTCTAATTCTACTTTTACCTACAGCTAGTTCTACTTTATGATCTATGACACTGAATTTTAATATAACCCTCATTGTGCAATGACTTTAAAACCATGGACATCCCTTAAATTACTTCTCATCTTTAATTCTGAATTTATATATAAACTTGGTAAAAATTTAATTTAGAATAACATTAAAAAAATCTGACCCTCTGGTCACATTTAGCTGAACACTTCTTTCCATCAGAGGTATCAATATTGTTTAACAGTCATGTAACAATTAGGTCGAATACCAATTCTGTCAAAATTAGAAAATACATATACATATATATACTGAATACCATGATTGACTGGCAACACCACACATAAATGAACTCATTTGCACATGCAGGACCAACTGAATTACTTTTCTAATTTATTCAGTTCATAAGAATTGAGAAGTAAAGCTACATTAAATGTCAGGGGTTTAGATAAGCCGCTTTTGCTTACATCAAGTGCTGCAGCACATGAAGCACTTAAAAACTGCTCTGTCATTAATGTTAAGAGCCTCAGCAACTTCTTCATTATGACAATGAAACTGAATTTACAAAACGTGTTTAGAAATGTGTTTTATGGAAATTGTCCATTCTGTTAATCCCCAATGCATATATGAAAGCTTGCTAAATCTGACTCCAAAAACTTGTGCCACAGAAGCACTTAATAAAAAGAAAGCAAGTACAAGTGCAAATGGGACCAAAATAATACAAAATTATTCAAATGTCTAACAGTTGTATGCTGTATCAATTTTAAAAAGGGAGTTGGTGGTGAAAATAAACTACACAGTGCAAAATGAACACATACTAAAATGAAAAATGCAAAGGTTGGCTTTCTCTATGGAACTGACCTCTGCTCCAGCCCAAGGTAACTGGGCTGCACCTTTCTCTGTGCCAACACCAGGGCTGCCTATCACCTGACAGCTGAGAAACTCTGCCTCTGCATTCTGCATCCTCCTCCTGAGAGATGTTATGCAGGAGTCACATCTTTGGGAATGGATACAGAGAAATGGGAAATTCTGTTGTACTCTCAAATAAGCAGCATTTTGCTTATGGCGGTTCCTTATATTTATGCTCCCCCATTCCCTCTTCTCTCAACCACAGACACTTTTTGGTTGATGCTAACTCCAACTAAATATAAAGGTAGACATTCAATAAGTAAAGTAAAGGTTTTCAGTCTCACATCTCTTTGAACTGTCAGACAGAAAATTTGAGACACGGGGATAGAGATACACCTAAACAAAGGCTTCCTCAGCTAGGGCAAACTTATATTTTCTTCACAATTTGCAAGATAAGAAGTAAAGCCCACAAATCCCAGATGGCAGAAAGCTCAAACTAATACACAGATTCTGATGTTCACTGCAAGAAAGTGGAATTCTACTATTTATTCTGGCTGCACTTCAGGATATAATCACAATTTCGTATTTGCTCTTCGTTGCGTCACAGCAGATGTTACAGCAGGTCAGTTTCTCACTGCACACTCACTGACAGTACTAACACTGGGCATCTCCCATTCTCTTTTACCACGGTGCCCCCAGCGGTCCCTTGTCACCCGTTCCCAAACTTGTTCAATTTATCCTTTTTAACACATGGATTCGTTGCTTGACTTTGTTCATGCAGCCTGCCCAAGTTACATCAGCACAGCCAAAGAAGATGGTGAGCTATAGCGCAGGGGAAGGAAGAAACAGCCAAGAGCAAATACTCCAAAGCTGGCACTACTGTCAAAACCTATGTACTGTAACGTATGTCCTGGGAGACAGCTGTTTCAGGCAGGATTGTGTTGGATGGAATAGATCACATCAGTCCTGTTGCAGCATGTGTATGTATAGACCACCTCTTGCACAAACCTTAACTAAACGCCGCTATCCCACCACACTACTCTCTCTGTCTCAGAGTATCTTCAGAAAAACTGGGTTTTTCCCCATTTCACGACAGTTGCTGTATGGAGATGTGACTTAAGAGGTTCGTACACACAGCTGCTCAGTCCTATCCCTGAGTTGCAGTTTGTTGCCCCAGTATGACACTATAAACAATCTCTGAGGGATCCAGCTTAGAATGAAACATCAGCGAAACACTGTAGTAAAAATAACCCAGCATTTCAGTTTATCATGCAGTTCCTCCCTCCAAGTGCTTCTACTGCAAAGATCCTTAATCTTTTACCAATTCATTCTTTGCCGACATACTCTGTCAAAATAGACACAAAAATTTCAGCCTTCGCAGAGATTTAAATTTAAAAAAAAAGTATATCCTTTCATTTCATGTTTGTTGTTCCTGAAACTGTGGCTATTTGGACTAGTTCATTAAATTCACATCTGGGTTTAGTAATTATTGCCTCCAGCTGCTCCTTGCCTGCCCCCTGCCAGAAGCTATTATTCCCCCTTTGCACCACAATAATTGTTTATTTGATCACCATTGAAACCAGATCTGTCCCTAGAAGAACAATTTGCTTAAGTACAGCCTGTGGGACCAAGCGTACATTGAATTTTGCAACATAAATGGCACAGGAGAAATAATCCACTAAACCATTCACAGTTCACCAGACTTAGCTTTTTCTTTCTCCCCCTCATCTTCCAAACAGCTCAGATTATTTAGGCCTTTTTTGATGGGCTATCTTCTTGCTCAAGGTTTCCGTATTTCTACTTTACCTTTCTGCAGCTGCTTGAGCTTCTTCCTGTCTTTCCTTCCAGTTGCCACTTTCAGCTACAAGGAGATCTAAATACAATTGTAAAGACACTGGACAAAACCGGTGGTTTTGGGAAGTACAGTGAAGCAATTCTGTGAGACTCTTTAGAAGTTACTTTGATCAGTTCTCCCAGACATAGGAAATCTAGGCATTATTTATGAAGAATGACAGCTGAGTTGTAGAAATCTAAGATAAAAATTGTGGGTTCTACATCTGGGTAGTTTTATTTGTAAATATTTATGTATATTTAAAGAAAATAGCTATAATTAGATGAGGGTGAGAAGATAATGTAACGGCACTTGCATTCCACAGATCTTTGCATGTGTGTGTGATTTTTCTCTTTCCATTTTGAAAATTATCTTTTTAAATAAATGAAGATTAAACTAGCTTCTCTGGAAAACTGCTTTCAATTCAAATAATAATTTAAAGTGAAAATTAGATAGAAAAAGATGGCATATTGGTTTGAAGTTATTTTGCTTCTGTGACTTCCTGAAAGTTACATTATTTGGAATCACAGTAATACAGTCAGACGATACAGAACTTTTTCTCTCACTGACATTTTTTTCTACAAGTCTTTGCTTGAAGTCTCATGTGCAGGTCAGGCTGATGATTTACATGACTTGGTTAACTTCAAAGTGGCAGAATGCCACTCACGTCTAAAATCTGCAGTGATTATTTCTCCACCCTCTTCTTAAGCTTATTCAGTTTTCAGCAGTGTGTCACTTTCTAATTGCTCTGAGCACTCTTTCCTTTACCTGAAAAAATTTGGTATTCTGTATTTCTCAAAAGGCTGTGTGACTCTAAGAAGTGTGCAATCAGATCATACACACCAATCCTACGGATGCCATCTTCAAGTGAAACTACCACTTCAAATTTCTGCAGTATAATTAAAGATACTCATTTTATGCTCCAATTTATACATGAAAGACATATCCTCAAATTGCCTCCTTTGTAGCATTCTGGTGCCTGCAGACTAAGGAAGGAAAAACATTCCAAGGAGTGAGGAGAAATATTTCAGCTCGAAAGCATCTGTGCATCTAAATACAGTAAATTATTTCATGGCAAAATGGATGCTGTCACAGTCATACCTTCCTACAAACCACTTAGGACTTCGTGCCAAACCAATATCATCAAGTCTACCAAAAAATATTGAAAACCAGTGCAGAAAACACGAAAACTGCTCAAATGCATCTCCAGCATGAAACCCTTTCTGCAAAGCAAGGTGTTACAGTCCTACAGTACCATTAATTTCTAAGTGATTCAAAATATTGCCTAATGAAATCTAACTGGCTGCCTTTAACCTAACTTTAGCCTTGACATGACCAATGCATGGTGAATTCCATCAGGTCTGTAAGCCCCCTCTGTTAACAGCTGCTTCCAAAGCCAGCAAGCTCTTCAAATGCCAAAACGAGACATGCACGATCTGTCCCACAGCCATTCTGGCCACATGATGTTAATTTTGCCTCATGTAACTCAGCCAATCATACACCAAATTTATTAACCTTGTCCCACTGCTCACTCTAGGTCAGATCTCAATTACAATCACATGAAAACAGACCCTCAAAGCAGTTTGCTTTTAAGGTTATAAAGAGCATAGGTTTTCAGGTTATAAAACGCTTGATGCTTTCTTCTGCTAATGGTTTATAAACTCATCTGTTAATACAGTTTAATTACTCCAGTAATCTAATGTTCATTGCAAAAAGAAGCCTGGGTCCAAGAGAACAATAAAATCTTAAACTAGAAATGAAAACAATTGTTTTAATAGTTTTCCCCAGTTTGCAGTTAGGATTGTGGCATCACTATTCTAGATCAGTTTTTGAAATTGCATGATGCTTTCTACCTCAGGCTCCTAGAAACACTGACAAACACACAGCTGGATAGGTACCAAAAGGACAGTCTTTTGATGTAACTGCAAGCTACAAAGTGTAGAGCTTAGTATGAAGAAGATGCTTAAGGTGCTAGGAGGAAAAAAAATGGACTGGTTTCCTCTTACGATGAAAAATCATAATCTGGTTTGAGGCAAGAAACCTTTCTCCTTGTCATCAAGGTAGAATCTGAAAAGTGATGGGTCTTAAGTCAAGTAAGGAGATGAGTGTGGATGCTGAAATGCTGTTAGCAGGGAAATTTTCTCTTCTTGCATTCATTCTGTGAGAACTTTTCCTTTGCTGTGTAAGCTATGTAAACAACAGGGTTTTTGTAAATAGCATTCATATCTGGTATCTTCTGACCTTGTGTACATTACATTAGGAAAAAACATTTCTAAGTGGGTGTCTGAGACTTTGACCAATCACCCTAGGAGAAGTGTGAACACTGTTCAATTGCTTTATGGAACTAGAATATATAAATGGTATTGTAAATTTAATAAATAATTCATTCCTCGCTCTGGACTCCTGCCTCGCTGCATCTCTGAACCCCTGCTTGGAAGCCCACAGATGAGTCCTTGCAGAACAAAGTACATAGTTCAATTTATTATATTGTTAATCCTTGTACAGCTGTGTATGTAAGGCTCATGTTTTAAAAGCAAACTTGGGTAAGTAACTTGCTTAAAATAATAAGCTTGATGAAAATTTTTAGCCAAGAATATAATTATTTCTCACATATATTAGGCCTATTTACAGCTATTAATCATTACTCAACTTTCAATAAACTATTTACTTATCTCAATGTAAATTTTGTTGAGCAGCCATATCAAGAACAGCAGTGCCCTATCCACTTACCCAATACTATTCAATTTGCATGTGCTTAAGCCTGCAAGAGGTGTATTTAAACTTTAGCTCAAAACTGGTATTTGTCAGATTTTTATGTAAAAGAAATCGGAAAATTTATTTTTACAAATACATACATAAAATTTTTAGATGTTATGTCTATCAGCATACCTCACAGAGAATTTAAATAAAGACAGAAAGTTACCCAAAGTCCCTCTATAAGGATATTTCTTTCACCAGATAAAACTGATACTGAGTAAATTAAAATACTTGCTCTGAATTTTTATCCTGCAACGGCTGGGTTAGTTTTCTCCAGGGATTGTATGCAGAGTCTATACTGTAGAGGCGCATGTGCATGGCCAACACGTGAAACAGCTGATCTGAAAGGTGAAGAAGACAGATTGCTGAGTATTATATACAGCGATATGAACTATTTTACATTAAATTGCCATCATGTATGCTACAAGATTCTGAGAAGCCTGTCACGTCATTCCAAATAAGCTGGTACCCTAACAAGCATATTTTTATTAAGTATTTATTTATTTTCAAAAGAAGGATTTGAAGAGAAGTAAGATTTCAATAGAAGGCAGTGAACACATGCATATATACAGAAAAATGTTTCAGAGAAAGGCTGTTTAGAAAGCTTTGACCAGATCTCAGTTGTTTTGGTCCTTCATGGACAATTACAGACCTTTTTTAAAAATCCTGTTTCATTTGCTGTTATGTTGCTAAGGTTCCATGCTCACTTCACTTGCCTCTCCAGTTTATGCCAGAAGCCGTGATTTCCGAAACAATTCTTCTTAAAAGAGACCGATACACTTTTAGCTTTTATTCCTCTCTCTCACAGTTCAGTTCTGTGCACCATGTATTTGAAATCTAATCTAAAATTGCTACAAATTCTGGCCTATGGCAGGATCACTTCGGCTCTTCATCTTTAAAAGGTTTATTATTCCTTCTGCCTTCATATGGTTATTTTGTAGGTAACTTTTGGACAAAAAAAATCCCCAAACTAACGAACTTCTGACCACATATCAATGACACTATGGAGATTTGTCCATACAACCTGCAGGCAGAGTTTGCTGATATTCATCATTTCAAAACCTTCTGTACTTCCACTGTATCAAAAATATCATTTGCAAAACACTTGCAGAATTTTTCAAATGGGATGCATAATTACTCATGGAGATTTACTGCAGTATTTTATATCAAAATGCACATTTTTCATTTATGTATGAATCATATGATCACACAAAGACAAAATCTAACCCTTCATCCCAAGAAAGCAAGCACCATTTAGGTTGACAGCATTTTCAGAGACGTACATGCAATAAAAAGCACAGAATGGTTTGAGCTGGAAGGGACCTTTAAAGGCCATCTAGTCCAAGCACCCTGCAGTGCGCAGGGATATCTTCAACTATATCAGGGACTAGTAGGGATTCAGACTTCACTCCTTTTTCAATGAATCTTTTTTTATCTTTATAGGTTTATACTAAAATAATTAAAGTATTATTTCCTACAATTTTGCTTACTTTGTTCTTCCTGTTACACCGTATCTTGTTATTTGGTGTCATGCTTTTCTCCTGTTCGATTTTCTTAGACCCTGTTTCCTTTCTCCCTTTCATTTTAACTTTTTCCCTTAGTATCCTGACATCATCTTTCCTCTCTACCCCTTATTCTTTCAATTGATCCCTTTGCATCTTTCTCTCTAAATCTCTCTCCCTCTCTTTACAACCCACTTGCTCAACCTACACTCACAGGTCCTCTTTTCCAAGTAGAAATAGCAGCTATTAATTTATTTTCCATAAATAGACAATTACTCAGAGGTACGCAATGGCCAAGAGTCGCATGATGAAATCAGCTGGCTGCCAGAGCCTGAGGGCTGTAATTAGCTCCTGGGGTTTGTAAAATAATTGGAGCTGTAGATGGCATTGGAATTGATAGCTGCCACCTGCTTTCTGAATAAAAACAGTCAATGAGGACAAAATAAGTCATCTTTTCTCCTGGCAAGAGATTCTTATCAAAACACTGATTTGCTGATAAAGTTCAAAACTCTGAAAATATATTCATATTCCATCAAAATAATAAAAAAACCCTTAAGCATAGTTTTATTTAGAGTTAAACCCATGAAAATATCCGTTTCTTCCCTCCTGCCTGTTCAGTAAAACGAATGCTTTTTTTCCCTCAACTGCTCCTTGCTTTAAACACAAATGGGCAACTAAGCAAAACGATAAAAAAAATTGTTCAGAGTCATTAATTCATCCCCTGTTCCTTTACCAGCTATTCTCCCACGCTTTTACTAATAGGAAATTAAGCAGGCAAGCATCAAATTATCGCAGTGGAGAATGTATTTGTAATCTCCAAGTGTGTAACATTTATGGAACTGAGACACATTCTAACAGGGACTGGACCTCTGCCCAGGAAAACGCAGTCTAGCAGCCGTGTGAGACAGCACTTGTCCTGTGCGAGGAAGGCCGAGGAGGGCCGAGGAGGGCCGAGGAAGGCCGAGG
>VWPU01001246.1:0-24361 GCA_013398955.1 Callaeas wilsoni | reverse complement strand
GGCCGAGGAAGGCCGAGGAGGGCCGAGGAGGGCCGAGGAAGGCCGAGCGGCTCCCTTGCAGGGACGCGCGTTCAGCGGCCGGAGCCCAGGGCACCCCGGCCCCGGGGCTCTGCCGGCAGCGCCGCAGCCCCGCCCGGCGCCTCCGGCCGCGGGCACGCACAGAGCATCACTTCTGCTTCACGCCACAGTCACTCCGATTGCTTTACTTACCACTTACTACGACTATGAAGTACTGGAGAAAGCCAAGAAAACACCAGAGCACTGGAAAGCAAGAATTGGCAACTTGCTTGTGCACCAAATGCTTGGTGCTGCACCACGTCCTTAGGATGCCTGAGGGATCGTAAGAAAACTGCCTTGGACCAAAGGAATACCCTCTGTGTTTGTGTGTATTTGGGGAATGCATAATTCCAAAACGTAAGCATAAAAATACAGAATGTCTTCCCATTTTCTTTTACCCTACTTGGAACCTTTAAAATACGTGTAATTATTTTTTTTAAACAAGTAGCAGCAAAACATTACCATGACAATGGCCCACAAGCATCAATCTTGCCCAGTCTTGTGAAGAGTAGGAAGGAAGGCCATAACCCCACAGGTATCCCAAAGCCCTCTGTCCCTCACAGTCCATCTTCCAGCCAGTTCTCTCCAGGACAGCCCACTCTTGTAAGGGGAAAAGGCAGGACCTGGTTGTAGCTCAGTCACCAAAAGATCAATCTTAACCGAATTTTGTAGGAAGAATATTAACTTCAGGAAGCACAGCAGCAACAAAATATGAAAAAATCTGAACACGATCCTCCTCCTCTAATGACTTTGTAATATTTCAGACAGGCTGCATCCAGATAATTTGAATAAATACAAAAATCTCACAATTTGGATGTACAATATAACTTACTGCTGCAAGTCATCAGGGGCTTGGCAGGATTCCAAAATTTAGACATGTGAGTGGGCAAAATTACTACTGTTTTAAAACATGTTCATAGAATCAAGTATTACCTACACTGACGCACTGCTGTCAAAACTCTCTCAACCTGTCTTTGTTTTCATAAAAGACACGTAAAGCTTAAATAACACTTCATAGAATCACCTAGATTAGCAGTTAGAACTAGCTTTCAGTCATATTAGCATTCCTAAATCCATTTCTAAAAATGAAGAAAATAACTCTATTGTTATTCTGTTATTTTCACTGCTGTTCTTGGTAGTTTTCATCTCTTCCTGTATCAACTCTACTTCTTGGAGTTAACCTATTGTGAGAGAGGAGCAATAAACTCAGTTGGAATCTGTACTTTCAGAGAGCAGCTCAATGGATAAGACACCGTCTTAGCACTGGGACTGAAGCTGTAAGAGGAAGCATTGTAATACTGCTCCTCTCACAAGCCCCAAAGATAATGGGTATTTTGTCTACATATCCACACTGCACCAGCACCTGCAGCTGCATTCTTTACTGTTGTTAATAAAGCACGCTCATTTTACAGACGTTGACAAAGCTCTTAAAAATATTCTGCCATGTTACAGTGCAAAAAGCAGGAGTCTACAAAGGCAATTTCACAGCCCTTTTCAGGTTTAGTGTGATATGCACAGCACAAAAGAAGACTAAATTCAAGACATAAAAAGACAACAATCTGATAGATGAATCGCAGGAATTCTAAAAATGCTGTGCTCAATTGACAAAAATGAGTGATTCTGGAAGCTGCATGCAGATGTAAGTTCTGGTCTAACTTGTAATCTTGGTTTGGTCTTTGTCAAAGTGATCCCAAATTTCTACATAAGTTTTGCTGCCTTTTTTCGTACTTGTTTTTTTTACTGGTCTCTTGACTGGTAAAGTAAACTCTCAAACTACCAGAGTTCAAATCAGATTATGTTTTCTGTTATGAATTCCAATTCCACAATGTAGAGCAATGTGCTGTCATAATGAAAACAAAACCAAGGAATTAGCTGCCTTTGTATTGCTTGCAACAGTCAAGATAATGTGTTTATACCCCAATCTTTCTTTATTTTAGGACATATATTACTGTTACAGAATTTTCTGTCTTGATCCAGATTTCCCTTTTTACATTCCCTAAATTAGTATTCATATTTACAATGTGAAAACATCACACAGTGACAAAGCAGTTCACTGCAGGTGGAATTGAAAACATATTTTTATCAACTGTGAAGATCTTACCAGACCAGGGATGCTTCTCCCTTCTTCTCCCAAAGTTTTCTGGGACTATCAAGAAGAAGGTAGATGATAACAAAAACCACTTCATACAACCAGATGGGACTTGATTGTCAATAAGGAGCTTGAGAAATATTTTTTCTCTTGGTAGAGATTTACATAATCCACTTAGCAACAGAAGCTGAAAAGACCTGCTGACAACATCTTCCCATTCATCACTGATCCAGTAGACTTGAATCAGTAAAAAAAATGGGAAGGTCAGGAAAAGCCTATTAAGGCATTAAGACTGGATAGTCTTTACAAAATTTCTTACATCTTTACTAAGTCTTAATTGCTGATGAAGCAGCTAATTATCCTCAACACCAAACTTGCCAGTGTATGAAATTACCTTTAGCAACAGAATTCTAACAGTACCTATCTTTGCTTTTCCCACACTAGATACTAGTGGCATACTAAGTGTTTTAGAAAATACTTAAGGTCACCTGCTGGTGACAAAAACTGCTTTTTCCAAGTTAGCATGAATGGGCACCAAAAATCTGCAGTCTGACAGCTCCTAACTGAAAACAACTCCAAACCAGGCAAACAGCTCGAAAGCCCCAAACCCTGCAACAACGAAAAGCCCAACCAACCAGAGAAACCCACTGTAGCAAGGCATTCCTGAAAACTTCTGTTATTCCCTTTATTTTCAGTGGCTGCAGAGAGCTGCGTAGGACTCTTTGCAACCATATCCACATCAAAGCTAATAGGAAAGAGACAGCTGCAACTCAGCCTTGCAAATCATAAAAGAATTAGGTTTTTCTCCCTACAGGAATGACCAGTACTAAGTGGCTTCAAGTGCCACTGTCCATACTGGTAAAATGGAGACAGGCATTACTTTCAACATGGTTGAAAAATTTGATACAGAAGGATCATGAAGAGAAACAATGAGTTTCTATGCTCATGAAAACACTAAAAGCACTGATTAAAATGATACTAACACCATAATCAAGATAAAGGCTTCAAATGAACGAGGAAAAAGAAAACCAAACCAAACCAACCAACCAAAACAACCCCCATGGAGCAATACTGTTTCTCAACGTTTAGAGCCATTGCAGAAGTTACAAAGGTGTTGGATGTTCTATTTAAGAAGAGTTTAAACAACTCTTACATAATTTTTTGATGTCCAGTTGGAAATAATGTCCTTTTCAATTAATGCAGTTGATGCTGCAATGCCAGACTGCTATCTGTGGGAAGCATAAGGATAAGGAGCTCATTTACAGAGAAACTGAAGCCAGAGGACAAGAGGATAAAATATTTAATCTTTCCCCAAAACCCTAATCTTATCCTACTCACAAAGGGGAAAAAGGAAAAAAAAAATTAAAAACCAGACAGACAGAAAGAAAAGTATTATTTAAAAGTTAAAAAAGAAAGAGTATAAATTCATTTATAGGTAACTTTTAAATTTTGTGGAACTGTTCATCAACTACCGCAAGACTGCCAGAGTACGAATAGCAAAGAAAAACATCGACAGAAGTTAAAGAGTGGTCAGAGAATCAGAGAATGCTTAGGGCTGGAATGCACCTTTGAGATCGTCTAGTGCCAACCCCCCAGACCCCTGCCATGGGCAGGGACCCCTTCCAACAGACCAGGTCGCTCAAGGCCTTATACAAAAACTGTACAGAGAAATCACAATTATTCAGCCTGAATGCTGTGTTTTGACCCTGTTCTATAAATATGGAACAATAAAGACAAACAGATCTATTACACTTTAGAGAAATAAGACCTGTACTGTTGTTATATATCATAATTTTCCGTAAATCCAAGAGAATTTGCAAGGCCATAGACTCTAAAACTGTAATGCAGTCCTTCAAATAGGACTGATTTTTAAGTAGTAATTAATAGGATATTATTTGCATTTTTGGGTGCACACACACAAAACTTTAAACCTTAAAATGGCAATTTTGCAGCCAAATTTTCTTCACCATTCTTCTCACACAGACTTGGTCACTGACACTAAGAGCTACATTATTCATTCTTAATTTTACTTCCCAAGAGCAGCTGCCCTCGTGGCGCAATCTACTTAAACAGCTCTTGACCTATTTGTTCCCACCATCTTCCCTGATGTTTGCTGCTGTAACAGCTCACCTGGGACAACATATTCTATTTTCCACAATATCTAATCATCAAACTTCACAGTTGTTACAAGACTACTACAGAGTGGTATGCTTAATCACAAAAGAAACCCCTCAGTATCTCACACACAGAAAAAGCAAAACCAGGTTACATTTTGGATTACTTCTGCTGAACCTGACAGAATGATGTTTAAAAACAAAAGCCATTTCAATACTGTGCAAGAGGACTTTAACAAAACAGTACTCAAGCTCTAGATAGCATACAGATTTTAAAAATCATTCTCTCCTCACTGCATAAGACAATGAAGAAGTTGAAGATACATCTTAAATGAAACTTCAAAAACAAAATTACTCTTAGAAAAATAAATTACTATGGAAGGATGATAAAATATACTTCAGAATATGAATCTACAGAACTGCAATTTTTCATAACTTAAATGCAAGGATATGGAAGGGGCAATGAAGGAAACACACAATTATATAATAGTTTAGTGACAACAAACCCTACTATATATGCAAAGCTAACTCTGCTCCCACTAGTCATATTTAGCCTAATGTCCAAACCTAAATATAATAATATTAATTGGAATACTATACAGTATTCTAACTCCTGTTCTAGAAGAATCCCATTAGCTTACATTTTAAAAAACGTCTATTTTAATGCAAGATTAAATATGACTAGCTGGCTACATAACAATTTTACAAAGTACCAGTACAGAACATAAACAACACGTGAACATTTTAACAATGAATAGATGACATTCACCTCTCTGTGTTGCTTAATGCAACAACACATTCATGTATGTAGTGCCTTTACCTGGAAGGCCTTGAATGTTTCTGGAGTGCAAGATAAATATTAAAAACACCAATATGACTGACTTAGATGTAAATAAGAAAATTTAACATTCTACCCAAAGTGTGGAAAAAAACAAGTGCATTGTGGCAAGATGCTGTCCACATCCCTTTATCAGAAATATGACTGTAATCCTTTTAGCAACTGCTGAAGGAAAAAGCACTAGTGCAACACACTTAAAATTACACAACAGTGTAAGAAAGGAACAGAAAAATATTATTGTAAACAAAGTGCAACATATTGTAAGTAGAAAAAGAAAATAAAATCAAGATATGTTATCAGGTTTAAAAAAATCATCAATACGCTTTTCAATCAATATTGCAGATTAAACCCCTGTGTGCAAGTACACTTAAACAGTTGAATCACATTTTGGGGAAAAAAATTCTTCTCCCTAAATATATATACAATTCTGAATACAAAATGGATAATCTTTAAACCTTCAAACCCAAGCCTCTGTGATTCTATGAAAACAAAGTTTTCCTTACTGGGCTGTTTTACTTTACATACAGACAATTATTGCACAGTTTCACAGTGGATTTGCAACAAAAAAAAAGGATGTGTTTTATGAACATTTTATATTTTGTAAATGAGCACGTACTTTTAAAAAGCAACAGCTGATGTAATCTTAAAGCTTCTTTTTAACAAGACAATTTCTGTACTTCTCAAGTGTGAGAAGGATCTGATCCCACTTGGTTTTTGCCTTTTCTTTCCTTTTATATGTTCTCAGTATTCTTTGCACATGTTTGGAGCTCTGTAGCCTACTGCATTAGTGGCTAGTTTTCCCAGTACTTTTCCATGGCCTCTCCCTAGGCAGAAAGACAAAACAAATCCCAGAGCTCCAAGCCCTGGGGGTACGAGGCCCCAGTGCTATCTTGGTTCTTCCTGGGAGCCAAGGCTGAGAACAACCCTTGGAGAAAAGTTATCATGGACAAAGCACAGCTGGAGCTGAGAAGGGCTCCAGAGAAGGGGCTTGACCTGGGGGAGAAATGCATCACCACTTGTTCTCCTAATTGGTCCTTTTTATCAATTATGCTAATTTCCTAAAACCTATAAAAATCTACTCACGCCTGGGGAGGGGGCTTTTGTGGACATCTTTCCACAACTGCCCCTGAAGGCCTTCAAATAAAGATCCGCTCTCATATTATGTCGTTACCAAAATTATCTCGAGTTTCATTTCCAGGTTGGGAAAAAGGCAACAGATCTCTACCTCTCAATAAGTTTACTAAGCTTAGTTTGTTCCAGTAATCTATTTTGATGAACAGGAAAATTTGTTCATTTTCTGAGACATGCAGAGTCAATGGCAAGATACTAAAAAGGCTGGAAAAATATCTAAGTATGATATACAAATTTAAATAGGACTTCAAATTGTCATGCCCAGTTTAAGTATCCATCCAGCATAAGACAATTCATATTGTAATTCTCCAAAAACAAATTTCTCCAGTGACTGAAGTATTTTCCATGCATTTCAAGGTTTGAGAAATATGTATTAAAATTCCTGACAAATCTTTTCACAGACTGCCAGCAAAAGGTATGCATTTTTGCAAAGTCAGGTCCTAAGAATGTAAGAGTCCTTCTTTATGCCAGAGGACATTGAAGGGGTGGTGGGGTAAGAATAAGAAAAAAATTAAACAATGTATTATACAAACCACTAGTGTCAGCTACTAGGCCTTAGCTCGGTGGCATTTTTTTCTTTCTTTCTTTTTTCTTCAGATAACCTCCAAGTAAGAAAAACCACTTTGAGGTAGTTTCTCTCTTTATATCAACTGATGTAGCTCAAATAGCAACAGTGAAGCTACAGAGATGTACACAAAGGAAGCTGCCCAACAAACCCAGTGGTTCAAGCACTCTCTGCAAAATCATAATCTTCCAGCACCTACTGACATTAGTTGGTGAAGCACCATCAGAAAACCCATTATCTTTTAGATCTAGTTATCTACCTAGCTAGCTTTTAAATAGGTACGTGTCACAAAAATTTGATGTGATGTCAAATATTTCACAGTGTTTTAAGATGTAATGAATGTGTTTCATTCCACTTTTATCTTAAAAAAATAAATCACACATAAAAACTGAGATCTCTAGATTCTGAAAAACTATCAAGGAGATAAAAATATGACCTTGCAGACTACCAGTCACTTCCCTGCATACATTCCTCTAAACTCTAAAATGTCAAGAAATTTTATGACCTTACAGTAAAGCCATGTGAAAACAAGGATACACTCTCATTATGTGTAACACCATTATAAATTTTTTCACTTTCAAAAATTTTTCCATTTTAAGCTGAAATCTCCACCCTAACCTGCTCATCACGTTCTTCCAAATACATGCCTGTGAAATAGGTAACACATAAGTAGGAAGCCAAAATTCAGGGAGAAAGTGTCCATCGTACTAGGTGAGCATGCAATTAAAAATGCATTGTAATCTAAGTATAAATTATCTGCAGAACTCTGGTTGACTAAATGCTTCCAATTGGCACACAGTGATCTAGAGATGTTCTTTTAACACATGCACTTTTCAGGTACTTTGGTCTGCTGAGAAAGGGGGGTAATGATGGTGGGGAAAGACAATGTGCAGTACGGTTTAAAACTACTTTTCAAATTAACAACTCACAAAGGAAATTATTTGAACTACATTTCCTGGCAGTAACAGAAGGCTTTTGCCCTAGAGGGAATGTGGACAGCATAGCACCTGGTGAGATTTCTTTGGTGGCTTCTCACCTCAAAGGATGAGGAAAGCATCCCCCAGAAACTGTGTACCAAAAGGCAGAGATGGGCCTAAGCTTTCCTTTTTTCCTATGGAATCTACTGCTACTGCTACATAAGCGTGACTTAAATAAGCATTAGTAGTAGTAGCAGTATTCTGGCAGGCTTTCCGATTTTTCCTGACAAAAGAAAATGTCCACTTGTAATTGTTTATATTACAGTAAAAGATTAAAATATTTTCTTTTAAGAAAAAACCACTTCTGGCAGCAAGAAATTGCTTTATTTTACAAATACTAAAGGTTTCAGAACAACAAAAATTTGAAAATTTCTATGAAAGAAAATTTGCAAAATTTTGTGAAAGAACTAGGCAAATTAAAGACCTGGGACATTGCAGCTGCATATTTCTAAGTATGAGAACAAGTCATGAGCTGTATTAGCATTCAGAAAACAACCTTCTTTCCTATTGCTAGCAACAGCCAGGGTGAAACAAAGCTTTCCTGCTTCACCCTTAAAATACTTCTAGTGTTACCCACAAAAATGCAAACTTATTAAAAAATATTGCATGGATAGTATGACAATTGATTTCTAAATAATTGTACTCACAAGACATGAACAGCTCTAATGAAGAATTTATGCAAATTAGTTTTCAGATTTCTCTAACAGAAACAAAAAACCAAAGACTCCTTATGGCAGACAAAAAAAAGGTTTTAAAAGGAAAAAGTTGATGTAATTTAGAAAATACCAGAAAGAACCAGACATCTTTATTCAATATTCTAATAATTTATACTGCATTTAATAACATGGAACTTACTTAGACATGATCTTTTCCCAGCTGTGCTTGCACCTCCTGAACACAAATTTCCTCCTCGATGGACCAGCTCAAGTTCCAAGTTTGTTCTGTAAGAAAAACATAACAGTATTGAAGGAACAACATTATTCGAGCTTCTACGGACACAAATCATGACAAACTCCCAGCATACACTAAATAAAAGAATACTGTGAACTAATCTTTAGTGTGAAATATTGCCAAAATACAGCTCAGAACAAAACAAACTTCATCAAGATATTGTCATATATGATTTTAAGTACTATATTAACATTGTACTGTATTGAGCTGTGAGAGAAGAATTTTAAAAAATGTTAATTCTAAGTCTTTCTTCTGTATGCACACACAGCTCAATAATAAGGGAATTTATGTGCAAATCTGGAAAGACAATACACAGATTGGCTAACTTTCAGTCAATCATATACATCTAAAAAGTGTTCTCTTTATTGGCAGGGCTTTTGTTTCACTTTAAATAATCAGAGAGTACAATGGATATGGCATCAACTAAATATGAATACAGTCTAAATTATAATTAAAGCACTGCCCTTTATAGATAAGTTAGTTAATAAAAGCCTTGGAGGTTAATTCTGAATGAAATGCTATTTACTGCAGCTCATTAGTATGAAACAGGAGTTGTGTCACTGAATCTCTGTATGTCACACTGATGCTTTCTTTCTTAGTATTATTGTAATCTGATACTTAGGCACCAATTGTTTAGGCCAAATTCAATAATTTTGTTTAATTTTAGAATTAGATGTTTCAGTACTGCATTATCTTTTACTCTCAAGATTTGGAGCAAACCATTTATGCTATAGTCTCTCTGTTTTAGTAAGTCAATATACATTTTTAAAATTAAAATAAAGGAATATAATACTATTATTCTGAAGCATTATTTTGCTAATTCAATCCAAACTGCAAATCTCATTCTAAACATATTTTGTCCTTTAATGAAAAATGAAGCAATATTAGGTTTGATATAATGTGACTGAATCCATATCAAAATCTATTCTGGAATTTTAGGCACATAACATACCCAAACTAAGAACATCCCCCACCACACACATACATTTAAGAAGAAACTACAGGATGACTTTTATTCGAAACAAATTATTTTTAAGAATTTCAGCTTCATTGACTTGAAAGAATAATACATTTTGATATGCAGTGTTTGTTAAGACACTTTCCTATGTTTTTAAAATAGCAACATTTCTGAATATTCCTATCCCTAAGTTTGCAGCTTATGCCATCCATTTCTGAAGGAATGCTTTAATCCTCTCTACTCAGAAAAGGCAATTTAACATTGATAATGTGCCTGCTCAGAGCTCCATCTGGTTGCTGCTGATAAGGGCATCTGTGTGACAGGGGAATTTTCCACTCTTCAGGCGATTTGCAGTGCTCACTGAACTTCTGAAAATCTACCAGCAAGGAAGCAGGGCTAGGGATTTCATATTAGTGGACAAAACAGCAACTGTAGATCAGCATGTGCTAATTCATCATGGGAATATGAAGGAAATCAGTATGTTTTATTTCTAAAAACCTTCTGATAACTAATTTGTAGAACAAAATTAATGGCAGTCTTCCATTAAATTTAAGATAATCAGGATTTAAATCAAAAAGACTACCTGAACGTTTAAGAATAATTTTCTAGATCTAAAATTTTAAATTTCCCTTTCACCAAGGCATACGTGCCATTTCACAAAACAAACCTCAGGGACAATTCTGAAAAATACATCTTGCTGGTACATATGAGGTGTCAAATAGTACTTTCTACTGTAAGGAATGTAAGGAAATTTATTTCTGTAAACATATAGTCTGTTCACATATACGATACCAACTCTCACCTCCCACACTTCTTCACTGTCCCCATCTCCTCGAAGGCAGCACCTTATAGCTCAGGTTTCTTGGAAATGTAAGTATTAACCTTTTCCTTCAATATGACTCTTTCAAAACATGTCTGTAACTTGGCATAAAAATGCACAGTAAAGAAAGCATCTTCTGTGAAAATGAACACTTATCCTTCAGAAAATATCCTACATCAGGTACAGACCCCAATCATTTTTGAAGGAGGCCAGTGTATCTCCTCCCTAATTCGAGCTTCCTTCTGCCTTGAGGATCTAAGCACCCTCTGCCCTTTACTGAAGAAAAGTAATGAAGAAAAATTGGGGGCATCTGCTAGAAGCGTGGAACACAGAGTGGTCTCTGAAAGAATCCTTTGCTATCTCAGACTCCTCAACATGAAGGAAAGAGAATGAGAAAGAAAATCTATATGAGTGTCTTCCTTTCCTATCTAGAAATCTTAGCATCATTCATTGGAGCAAAAAATTTTGTAGAACACTGCCTTTATCTTCCTCACTTACAGAAAAAACCCTGATTTTCCTGTTGGGACAGAAGCAGCGTACTAAGCACTATCATTTTTTTCACCTCAATTTACAAACACAACACATATATGGAAAAACCTCAGATACTGAGACAGAAGGAAAGAACACATGGCTCTTACATTAGTCTATACACAGCTGACAGGAAAACCAAAAGGTTTGTTTGCACAGCCAACAAAAGCATGAAGCCTACTGCTATGGAATACAGAAACAGTCCTCCAAGATATGGCCACAAATGACAGTCTTCAACGCTTTGAATGTGGAGCTATTAAAATTAAAGTCAGGCACACGTGATTTGGGAATGACACACTACACTGATCTCATAAATGTCAGCAAAGACAAGGAGGACTGCATGAGAAGGGTACAAATTTAACTAGATACAACTGTTGGAAAAGCAGGAGGTAGCCAAGGAGCTGCTGTTCCAGCTGTGCATGCAAAACAGGATGCCAAGACCCAGAACACTTCCTTTGCTAGGAAAACAGACAGCGGCTAGCCCTCCCACTAGGTGGTAGAGAGTTCTTTTGTAACTTCACTGCTACCAGTGACATATGCCTGGGTAAGCAAAAATGAAGAAAAGTAAGTTCCTTTTTTCCTGAAGGAGAAAGAATAATCTGCAGCAACTGGCTATGTATCGTTTCACTGGGAACATTCCCATTCCAGCATGCAGTAATCCACTTCAAAGCTAGCATTCAGCTGTAAACTAGCACCTTTCAGCACAGGAGATGATGTCATTTTCTGACTGAAAACAGAACATGACTTAGAAGAAGATTAAGAGTGTTTAATTCACATGCAAATATATAGTTAATAAAAATATCATTGTATTCAAATGCTCATCTAAACAAGGGTTAAATACCAGGAAAAACTCTGTAACAGCTGTAGATAGTCTGACCAAAACCAATGAAATGCTTCAGAACACCTGAACTAGAAATGCTCAGAGGTTACTGGCTGGTGAGGAACACAAGGCTATCATTACCTCAAAAACAACTGGATGGAAATAAGGAAGAAACAGGTCAAATGACAGGAATAACTTACATAAATTAAATTATTTCAGTATGCAATTTTTATTGTGGATAGTCCGTTGTTCGATTATTTAAAATTAAACAAATAATAAAATCATACAAAGAAAACTCTTTCAGTTTGGAAGACGACCAGCTGATTTACAGATTTATTTCCATAAATACAAACTGCAAAGTTATAATAAAATGTCTATTTAAAAGTTTAAATTTTTTTCATTTAGAGTTCTTATGCAATTATCAAGTAGTAGAAGCATGTGAATCTGGATTGCTGCACTGCACGGCAAGAGAAGTTAACCACCTTGAAGCTGACCTGCCAGGTTCCCTCATAAGTGATCTTATGAGTTAGAGTAACAATACAGAAGGCTGCATCCAACACCTGAAATTCTTCAGTCATGGATAAATGGAAAATTGCTGACACCAGTCTAACCCTAACAGGAAGAGGTCACAAGGAGTACAAGTGACATATCCTAATCTTAGTGGTCAACCACGATTTCTCCCTCCAGCAGTGCAGACAGCAACGAAATGCTGTTCTGGTCTGAGGTATTTTTAGCTCTTTGAATGAAAACAAATCTTGGGCTCCGGGTGTAAATATAAAAGCCATATATAGATACATCTAAAAAATGTGCAGCTAGCATTTTAAAAATTATATAACATTCCTCCCAGAAACGTATTTTAACACCATTTTTGTATCTTAAATGGCGTATCAAATTATGGTTACAAGTTACCATACTTTTATATGTAAAATATTAATTTTGAGTCCTTTGTATTTTTGGAAGGGTATTAAACCGTATTGATCAAATATGTACTTGATAAAAATCTCAACATATCCTCATATAGCATACCACTTAAAAATGTAGAGTAATCTTTTCATTTGCTATGTATAAAATTTCATAGCTCTTCTTCATCAGTTAAAGTACGCTGAAAGAATACAGATAGTATTTCTTTTAATGGAATTATACAATAATCTAAGTTGGAAGAGAATTCTGGAGATTAGATGGTCTAACCTTCTGTGAAAAGCAGAACCTTAAGAGTCCTGCTGAGCCAAGCCTTGAATATTTCCACTGCTAATATACTAAAGGCACTCAGCAATCAGAGTTTATGAAACTGCAAGAAAAAAATGCTCCTCAATGGCACCACTTCTATGCTTGCTGTTTCTCTGCAGTCAGCACCTTCCCTGCAGGCCTTGGTAAGTTAGAGTTTAGAAAATTATTTGCTTAATGAGTATTTCAACTTCTTATGGGAAAACCCGGTATTACAGTAACTCTGAATAGATTAACCATTAAGAGTACCTTAACATTAATGATATAGAAGGAGGGACTGATTTTTTTGGAGACTGTATATGACACTGACAGCTCTAAAACCTACAATCGAACATCTCAAAGAAAATGCTGCTGATTTTGACACTTTTTTAGAAGTCTAAAGACTACATGAAGAGAAATTCCTGGTCGCTGATGTAATAAAAAAAAAGCTCTTTCTGTGATCCTCTTTTAAGTAAATAGAATTAATGTGTGGCAGAGAGATAAAAACCACCTTGTGATTAAAAAACTATCAATATGGCAGTGATATAGAAAA
The DNA here is from genome assembly GCA_013398955.1 of Callaeas wilsoni. Classification (NCBI taxonomy): domain Eukaryota; kingdom Metazoa; phylum Chordata; class Aves; order Passeriformes; family Callaeidae; genus Callaeas; species Callaeas wilsoni. The sequence goes on along the minus strand of VWPU01001246.1, from coordinate 10,757 downwards.
AATCTCATTCTGCAGAAGACAGAGTAGATTCGACAATTTGTGAAAGGAAAGTAAAACAAGAAATGAAGCATAAAATTTTTATATATGGAAAGCAAAACCTTGAATTAAGAAGAAAACTAAGTAAGCATACGACACAATGTTCTCCAGGTTTTGTGCCACTGCTGCACATAGTAAAAATGAACTGAGAGGCACATGTTTTCATCTTGCATAATGCCTGCATATGAAAATCAGAAAATGTAACCTTGATGCACTGAGTATTCAAAAAGTCCTTTTTGGAGAGGACAAAACATTTTTTAAATGCCTTTTTTTTTTTTTTAAAGAAGAAAGCTATCTAGTGACTAATACCATTAGTGAGAAATACAAAAGAAAAATATAAAAAGAAAAAGATACCCACCTGGCTACAGAATACATAAACAGGAAATCATTGTCAGGTGATCCAGGAGTCTTACTATAATCTGTATACTTCTTCTGTGTGGTACTTTTTATATCTTTCATTACAGATTCCATTTCTTTACTGAGATTGGTTTCAGACTATGAACAAAGACACAAAAGAAGATTAATTAATTTTACCTGAAGAAATGCAGCAGCTTATTGTAAAAAGCGTAGCACTTTCATATTTGTAAAACACATTTGCAGGTTATGAAAAAATATGCATTAAAAGTCAGTATTCTGTCTCCCAGAAGTGTCAAAATATTTTGGTCAGATACTCTGATTTGTTCTGAATATGAAAATGTAACTGTTTTGTCCATCTCCTAAGTTTAAGAATCTCACGGCTTGCGGTATTTTAAAGTATATTTGCACTGTACAAGTACAGAAAAACACAAAGCATCTCCATCAAGACTGGAAGGTAACAAAATTTAATATCATTTATTCTGTCATTCAGAGGACCTCATGAAGCTTTGTAACACATGAGCATCTGCAAACTGCTCTTTTTGTAAAACAAATAGTCCACACCTTAGAAAGTTCTTCAGAGACATTGTTTAAATGGGTTCCAGTTACAAGACTATTGCTGTTTTTTCATTGCATGGAAATTATAAATATATTTTATATTACGTGACTTTGTTTTATGTAAATTATTATGGAGAGAAGTGAACATGTACTAAATAAAAAAACTGTACTAATCACATTTCGTCACAGCTTTCGACTGTTTATTTTTAGCAGGTAATGCAGTAAATGCTCTAAGTTTCTCGATAAGAAAACAATAGTATGTTGTCTTCCATATCAGAAGAAAACGAACTTTCCCAGGTTGCCAGGTTTCTAAGAGATCACAAATGCAACATAAGGTAAAAACTGAAAGGTAGAGGCAAATTAACAAGGATCTTTCTGCCTTACACTGATGCTTACTGGGAAAGTTCCCAGCTGTTCTTGAAGGTCTTCCACCTCTTGCACAAGATCTTGCATACACTTGTTACTATGACTTTGCCAAACGCTTCTTTCCATGTTGTTTCCAGGATAACAAGGAAGAACACTGTTGGCAAACTGCCTACACAGGGGACAGGTAAATTCTCCTTTGTCCACTGAAAAACCCTGGAGGACTTGGTCATTCTAAAACAAAATAAAGAAGATGTAGCTGAAATTTGCAAACAATTATGTTTTTTTTAGTTTCATATTTCAGGTCCACAGCTAAAAAAATTAAGTCTAAAACCTAAAACTGTAAAGAAAGAATAATTAGAATAGTTCCCCCTTTTACTGACAAAGGTCTTAGGTACATGAGACTGTCTCACAATCCTTCAACTGAACTAATTGTCCTGATTTTCAAGTACTCTCCACTGTAAACAATATCCCCATAATAAAGCAGAAAGACTTCAGTGGAGTATTTCCAACATTTCATATGTGTTGTCTCTTTCTGACAATTCTCATAAAGCTTGAGACTCCAAGTACAGGCTGAAAAAAGCCTCATCAAGTAGTCATTGGCAGGCAGCATGAGAAGAACCCTGATTATTTCTTGTATCATATGAAGGACCAAAAAATGGACATAGAAGTACATATTTGGGAAGCGAGGATGTGTCCTCAGTTAACCACCAAGCAACCTTGCTTCAGCTTCAGGAGTTGCCTCCATGGTTTCCCACGTTGCTATCTGACTCTATTACGTAAAAATAAATGTTTTATCCAGATGAACGCAGGTCTATTCAAATTATTTAGGTACTAAAAATGGTAGTAAATAGTCAAAATTATTATGCACCCATCTAGGTACTAGTAAAACATGCTAGGATCAGAAGTTCACTTAAAAAATCCAGAAACCTTCAAAAATACAATTGCACGGAATAACAATTTATTTCAAGTTTAGTAGAGAAAAATGACTTCAGAATTTATATGATGCAAAGAATTACGTTTCCAAAATTCTGTAAAGTGAGTCTCTACCATGAAAGTCCAGATTTTGCTGATACATTACTTTATATGATTTTTATATTATTTTATATTTATCTTGATGACACAATTACTGCTGCAAGCAAGTTTAAATTAATATGGAAAAGAACAATTCATCATGAGATCCAAGGAAGGTTGCACACCTTCTAGTTTCTTCAGAGATTAAGTTTCACAGCTGATACTACAAATACAAGGAATTGCTCACAGTTTTTCTCAAAATTAAAAGAAATTAACAAAAATTACCAAAAAAATCCCTAAATCACAGAAACAAACTAACAAAAACCATGAACACCCTCCTCCAAACAAACAAACAAACAAACAAACCCCCACAAAAAAACCTACCAAACCCAAAACCTGAAGAAATATCCTGTAAAGTAATCTTGAACAAAAATACTGGTTCATATGAAACAAGAAGTCATCACTTAGTCTTTATTTTTTTGCGCTGGTTAATTTTGTAAAGGACTTTTTCTGACATATCAGAATAACTTAAAGTACTTTTGTTAATAATATCAAGATGCAGTAAGAGATTAAGTTCTTGAAACATAATAAAACCATTCTGTACATTTATAGAAAACATTTGAATGATCTGATTTGAACAGCATAAATCCAGTTAATTTCAGTAAGAGCAGTTCAGATCCAAATAAACAAGTATGATCTTCAGTTTTACTTACCCGTAAGGATTCCATGTAAGATTTGTGGCAATCTATGTGTAAAGTGTGACCACAAGTTTGTACATAAACACCTCCTTCCCAGCCTATTGACACTGCTTGAAGGCAGGAACTCTAAAACAAAGCAAAAAGAGTAAGAAAAACCAACAGCAATTATATATAAAGCTATAAAAGTATTTACCAAAACTTCAAGATTTACAAGATAGATGGATTTTTATCTGCATGCTAATTAAACGACGTCCTAAAGAAATAAGGAAAAAAATCCATTTTACAAAAGTGTTTATTTATGCTGACTTACATAGCTGTCATTATGCTATTCTTTCCAATAGTTAAATTAAACTTCTGCAGTTCTTGCCATGTAAGATAAAAGAGGTTCTTTAAGGAACCTCTTGTATTACTGCATGAAGATGGGTCTAACTCCAAGAGCTGTTCCAATATGCCATTTACAAGGGCAATATATACTGTTCCAACACACTTCATTCAGTTTTGTAGATAACCAAAATAACAATACCACAGTTACATAATTAAACCCCAATCTGTTATTAAAATTCAGTGTAAACACTTAGGGGTTTTAATGAGTTGTTGAACAGCATCATATATACCTCATCATAACTGGAAAAGAGAACAAATACTTTCAGTTTAGGGAACTCCATTTTATACTAGGTTTGTTTTGAAAACATTGGCCTTAATGGAAGACTGCACTTACAGCCCACAAGTCCAAAAAAGTTACCCCACTGGTATTTTTTTTCAGAAAATAATGACTTGAAGAAACAATCACCTCTGACAAATTTATAAGGAATTCTAGAAAATTCTCTTGCAGAATATCTAACTACAGTCAGTCTAAGTATCAAATTTCCATTTCTCAAAAATTTCATGCACAGATTGAAATGTACATTCTGGCTATACATTTAATGAACAGAGAAAGATTTATGGCTACCAGAATTGGAAAACAATTTTTAGTGTAGACTGACCCTAAAATGGTCTTAACGTATGATGCAAAATCAGGGTACCATGAATACTTGCATTTTCTAAGGGTGTTCAAGTCTGGTTTTTTTTTCCTGCATATGAACAGGAAATCAAAACAAAATTACAAATTTTAGCTATGGGACATGCTCCTGTTTACCATGCCTCAACCTGTCATTCACACATAATGTGCTGTGAGCCTCTCAGGCCATAACATAAGAAAGACTTTCTCCTGCTGGTTCCTGCATGATCTAGTAGACTGCAGTATTAATAAGGTTGTATGATATATCTGGTTAAGCGCCACACGACCAAAATTTCATTCAGAAAAAAATCATTATTTACTGCATATATCTAATGAGTCTACTGAGCAGTTTCAAAAAGAAAAACAAAAACCCAAATAACAAAACAACCTCAAAGTCTTAGCCAGAAAGGCTTTCTTTACTCTATTACTCTTGAGCTCAGAAAGAAAGGAGAGTCCAAAGCAAGTCACAGGCTTGGGATGGAGCACACCTACACGAAGTTATTGGTTACAGAGTACTGTGTGATTCTGGAAACAGTCCTATCAATTCAGTACATGAAATTTTATCTCCTAATCCTTAGTCACACCTCTCCATATCAAAAATAATCACTTTCAGAGATTCTTCTTTTGACGGGTGAGAACTCTACTCCCTGACAGCAAGCATCAAATTCCAGCTAAGAAAGTGCAAGAAGGAATCTCTATGGAAAGAAGTCACCATCTGTTTTGCCCAATCTCTGTGCAGCAGGTAGGTTTTGAATGGCATTTTTGTTGATCTTTTTTCTTCTATCAGAATAAGCTAGATCATATTTAATAACTTAAAATGTTTACATCTAAGTGAAATTATTTGCTTGCCTCCCGAAATCTGTTAGAGGAAGGACACCTGTTGGGGAAGACACAGCTGATAAACAAAAGGACTTCTTATTGCTTAGCTCAGCTGAACAAGACACTAGCGGATGTTTCCATTTTTATGTCAAAAGTAATTTAAGGATTAGCTCTTTCATGCAGAGACTTTGTTTTTTAGCACAGTAGTGACCTGAAAACGTGAAAGCAAAAATTGCTAATGCAACTAATGTTTGAATCAGGACTGGAATTTCTGAAAGTGGGATGCATTTGCTCACTGCATTACAATGCATGTTAGACTAATCCATTGGTAGTGTTACTGCACAGAAAGGGAAATACACACTTCAGTAAGATCAAGTTTTTGGTAACTTTTTGCTTGGAACTCCTTCCACATGTAGTATGCAAACATATAAAAGTAAAGCTCCACTTCAGCATTAATTCGATGCTTTTTATCACTTCAGCAGGAAAAAATATTAAATAACTATGTGAAACACTAAACTAGTATCATTGATGTCAAAAGAAGAAAAGCTCGTCCACAGATTCTTTCTCAGCTAAAAAATCCTTTGTTAAAAAACAATTTTTTGCTTAGGTCTTTCAGAGTTTCACTTTCTAGTAAGGAAATGCATGATATTTTCCTTAGAATGAGATGCTTTCTGAAAAGACTGACCAATTTTTAAGACTGCATCAAAACAATTATGAATTTTACTCTACATTAACCTACATAAGCAAGCATGACTGCAGTTGGCAAATTTTAGTCATCTGTGGATGTCATTACGAGAAAGCTAGCAACCATGTTAGAATGAAAATTTCCAGGTTTTCCACTTTAAAGGCAATATTTAAGCTTCTAAAGGCTCATTATTTAGTTAGGTATACTGAAAAGCTAGCATCTCATCCAGGATTAGTCTACAGAAGTTAATGTAGGGTCATGGGTTCCATATTAGTGTCCCTGAGAATGCTTTCTCAGAACAGCTGTGTATTATCTCACATAGCTCCTTCAGGCACTAGCAAGGGAAGTCACAGGCAGCATTTCCACACAGGTCTACAACTGAACATGTCCTGCTAAGCAACAAGAATTGACTCTCAAAAGAAAATGTGAAAAGCTGTAATTTGGCTTTGTGAACTAATGTAAAACTCTGTTTGGAATAGCCAACAGAACTGCAAAGCAGACATTTACTACCAATTAATGTAAAATTGAACTTCAGATGTTGTGCAGAGTTGAGGACTCAGCAGAAGAGGGTGCATGCTACTGGTTTCTCCCTCCCATCCACTCATAGTCCCCTTCTCTGTAGGGGCTTAGTAAACTGTTACACATCAAAACAACTCTTTCCACTTACTTTGTGCTGCCAAAATACTTTAACCTGATTAAGAGCAATTCCTTGTCTGGGTTCTCTGAACGGCTACAAGAGAACTGGTGTTTGCTTAGACAGCAAACCCACATTTCAATTGTGTGGTCCCACTGGATTGCAAAATACCTTCTTCTAGAGAGTATCTGTGCGGATATTTAATGACTGGGTAGCCTGTAGATATACTAGATGCCTATCACCAAAAATATAACTGGGGAAAGCCAGACACTATTTAAAAATAAGGACCCTATCAAATGTAAACACTTCAGAATGACTGCAACATGAAAAAACATTCACCAAATGCAGAAATGAAACTAGGAGAACTCTAAGTTGTAATTTCATTTATCTTTTTACAGATAGAAATTTTTCTTAAGTGGTGGTGGTGTTCACATGAAATCCTTACATCTTTGAAGTACCGCTGTAGAGTGGTCAGCCTCACGTCGTGCAGCGCGGCACACGTGTCCCAGGGATAGATCTGCTCCTCCTCAGTAGTTGGGAGTCTCTTTGGCTCAGTGCTATTGCGGCATTGCCCCAACACTGTGTGAAGAATAGCAGCAATGCACAATGCAATGGGTGACAACAGGCGAAACAATTAAGAAAACAACCCGGTAATTTTGGTTTGTAACTATAATGTGCTTTGCTAAAAAGTAAAAACTTATTAAAGAATCTAAATACTGAAAGTTGTTTTTTTGAACTTGTACATAAAATATATATATATATACGCCTATATCCACAAACACTCATATCTACATGCAGACACACTGATGGCTGTTTAATTTTCTTTTCCTTTCAGCACTGATTATTCCTGCAGGTCTGTAATGCACTACTGCATTTGCAAAAGCTAATAGGAAGCAGGAGGGAATTAAACTGTTCTTTCCCCAAACTTTTAAAAAGTTCCTTATGTGTCTCATAGAGGATCATCCACAAAAAAAATAGGAAACCCTGTGGTTCCAGACTTCACGAGACACAACAGGATTTATGCACACATGCTAAAAGCTGCAGAAACACTGCTTTTCCTACAAGCCACACATTCATACCTGAGGACGCTTGTAATAGTACAACTAGCCCTGTAGGTCTGTCTTCAGTGGAAGGGCCACTTTGTCCACAAATAACACAGTCATATATTGCCTCAGAAACATGCTGTTCGGATGTAGCTACCTCCATGGCAATATCAGCATCTGGCGATTCTAAAAACAAATACGAAAATTTATAATCAAACAGAAGTAAAGAAATCCAATTGCATCTGCACTGAGGTAGTGATGAAAAAACTACAAAATAATTTCTCCAGTTTATCTACCATTAAAACATTGTCAGTTGCTTGAAATGAACCTTTCTGCTTCCAACAAAGACACCTACAAAATAAAGTACGTTTTCCCATAGGCAAAATTACTCCCAGTGGAATTAAACGTTTCATTCAAGTTTCATATTAAACTTGATCTCTTTAAAACTTCTGTAAAACAGAGATCTAACTGTTATTTCATTAGATATTATACTGCAAACTTTCAACATAAAGAGACGAAGGGCAACGATATGAATCTCTAGTAAAACCAGATTTGCTCAGAGCTGACTGAAACAACCATTAAAAGGAAAATGTAACCTGGACACCTCAGAAATAATTTTAAGATACTTAGACATGGTAAATGAAATGTGCAACTAAAACAGAAAGTTATTTTTTTCAATATGACAGTTGGACAATCCCTAGGACTTTGTGGTGCATCAAGTAAGCAACCAGCTGCGATGCAACAGATGTTTAGCTTAGCGTTTACTGCATACACGATGTGTCAGAGATCTGTTTTCCTCATGGTCCACGTTACGCCCTCCTAGGTGCACAGAAATGCGCAAGGCTAAGGCCAGCTCTGAAGTATCAAAACATTGCACTTGACACAGCTTCGATTGCATGGCAGTTGGTGGTGCTGATTTCAGGGCAAGCCATTTTATGTTATGTTACAGCCAAAGGCTTGAAAGAAAAGCACCTTGGGACTAAATGATCCACTCCTGGCTGCTCAGGAACACATACAGTCAGCCTCTTGATCTAGAATATCTGGGTTCTTTGTGTCTTTCCTAGAACAAAATTTTTCTGAAGGAAAACACCTCCTCCCTACCTTCAACCACACCCTTTATCTCTCTGATTAAGTAGGGCTAGGTAGTGGATAGAGAATCCAAAAGCCTTGAGTACAGCAACAGTCCTCATGCAGAATTGCTTTTAGGAGAACTGCTGGCTTCTGAAAGTCTACTACAAGTTTTGCACAGGAGGCTGCTGCCATAAGGAGAGGTGTGTTGGGTGCCAGGCAGAATATTTCTTTGCTACAAAAAGCTCCATGTAATGATCTTGCTCAAAGGGCTGAATCAAAATTACACTGTTTTAGTAAGTACGATTTCCTAGTCAGTTATTGAGGGTCGTATGAAAATGAACCGTCATCTTCATTGACATGCAGTTGTAAATATTGCACACGTCTATCACCATCTAGTGGCTGCCAGATGTACAAAGAAATAAAAAGCACAATGCATCAACTGCAAATGTCCAAAACATCCAGGAAATTTAGAAGCAAACACTAAATGCTACTTTTTATATTTAACAGCACCTCATAACTTTGTAATGCACGATCATGTACACCTATGTATCAAATGCAAGAAATGATAAGGCCTAGCATTTCAGCTTTCCTTTCTCTCTTTTTCTAAAATATTGTCAGTACAACAGAAAATATGCAACCATTCAATATTTTTCAGAAGTGCAGAAAGAGAATACAATGTATCAATTGGATTTTTAACAACTCAATGGAAGTCATCAAAATCTGTCAATATTTAATTTACAAAATACCATTCATTCATCATAAATTGCATATTTTTAACCTGAAGGAAAAAAACCCCAGAACTTAGGATTTAGAAGGTGTTTAAAACCAGTTCAATATATGCAGTTTACACTTTTATTGCCTGTAGGGAACAGGCACATAAAAATCAGGCTAATTTAATTTTAGAACTCAATGATTAAGTGCATGCTTCCTTCACAACTACTTACATGTAGATGTAGCTATGCTACTCTGGCAAACAATAAACTTTCAAGTAAGCTAGTAAGCTACTAGCACCAAGGAAGACTTCCTAATAAAATAATTTTCACCTGAGCTAGCAAAAGAAAACAAGGGGACACTGGCAAGAAATTAAAATCTCAAATAAGTAAGCATACCAGAAAAACAGTAACCAAACAAAATCCCTCACTTCTTTTTGAATGGACTCTGATAAACCTCAATTACTCACTTAAACTAGCTCCAAAGATTTAACCTAATTGATTTCACAGACTCGTCCTAATGATGTCAATGTGTGTGAAGAAGGAGCCAATAAAAAATACAAGGCAAGACACATGGTACTGGTATCAGTTCCCCAAGCTTCTCTCATGAGATTTATCTTATGTTGTAGTACACCTCATACCCTTACAGTGGGTTCTGGAACTTTTCTTTGTCTTTGTGAATTATTTCACAAATCTGAATAAATATGAACCTTAAAACACCGAAGGAGGATGAAAAAATTTGAACTGTGACACAAATCCAGGAAGAGCCAAATTGTATAGTTCCCTAGAGTTTTCTAAAAGTTAATTATTTAGCTCTTTGTTTAGTTTTCTACCAACAGAAGTAGAGACACAAAGTTACAAAAACACTTCCTACCTCCCCTAATAAATTGCAGATCGATGTGCTGAAATCTAGCACACTGATGTACTGCAGAGTATGTTGCTACCTGAATTTAATTTCATTTCTACTCTCCAGAGCTAAGGATGCATTCCATTATTTCCCCTGCCCAGCAAAAGCCCAAAACCAAAAGGGCTTTGTAAACACAGTAAATATAGTTCACAATCTCTACTGACTGTAGTCAACATTTGTCCTGCTGTACACATTGTGTCAAAGCGGCCCCTTGGTATCAAAGCAACCATTAGTATGCTAATTTTCTTTGCCCTGACCCAGCATACATATTCTCAAGAGATCAGTACCTAATTTATTTTTCTATCTGGGTTCAGAAGATTGAGTGTTAGGAAATATATGTCACCTTGCATTAAAACTCTGCGCTTCTTTTTAAGTCTAACTAAGGAATGTTGCATGAAGGACAAAATGACATCCTGCTAAGACAGGTATTGTAAGAAATACATAAAAGATCATCATCATACTTATCAGGATGCATTAAAAATTTTAAAAATCACATCAGCCACTTCAGAGACGTGAAAACTACTGAATAAATGAAAGATATCTTAGCATTTATAATTAACAACTTAACCAATTTACAAATTTTCAATACGATTAGTAGTTCAGCAGCTTGCCTGGAATGGATCATATTTCGTTTTTCTAAAATTCAGATAGACAGATCTTTCCAAATATCACTGTAATCTGTTAAAGGCTACTATTAACCTAGAACTGAGTGGTTTAGTTTTGTTCTTCTCAAGTCTCTCCTGAAGGTTACGAAGTTTCAAAAATCTCTGGCACAGAGTTCCACATCACAAGATAAACCATGGTCTCACCCTGAGGCAGTGCCCTCAAAGAGCTCAAAGGAGCAGGGAACCAGGAGCAGGGAACCAGG